>JBBPBX010004444.1:34426-76723 GCA_038048925.1 Garcialebias charrua | reverse complement strand
ATAGATATTCACGCAGGACTTTCCAAAAATTGAACATAAATATCCGCATCAGCACTGAATCTGCAGCCGTCACTCACCAGTGTTGCCAGATTGGGCGGTTCACCGCGATTTTCCTTCTGACTTTTGCGGGTAAAGAGTGCTTTGGGTGGGTGGGACTCTATCTGGCAACGCCGGTCACACCGGTGTTTACACAAGTGTGTCTTTACATTCGGGGCAGCGTCGGCAGCGCCGGGACCCTCCATCAATGTAGAGGCGTCTGCGGCACCGGGACCCTCCATCAGTAGTTGGGGCGTCTTCTATAGCAACTTCATCCGGCGAAGCCATGCTGTCCGTGACGCTGACTTGCTAGGGGCTCTGCTAGCGCTAGCATTAGCGACTCGCGAGACAACGTTACCTCTCAACGAGAGATATCGCGGGAGTTTAATATCGCGAGATCTCGTACAACGAGATCTCGTTACACCCCTACTAATTAGGTCAATTGACAACATGATTGGGTATAAAAAGAGCTTCTCAGAGTGTCAGTGTCTCTCAGAAGCCAAGATGGTAAGAGGATCACCAATTCCACCATTGTTGCGCAGAAAGATAGTGCAGCAATACCAGAATGGTGTTACCCAGCGTAAAATAGCAAAGACTTTTAAGTTATCATCATCAACCGTGCATAACATCATCAAAAGATTCAGAGAATCTGGAACAATCGCTGTGCGTAAGGGTCAAGGCCGTAAAACTCTACTGGATGCTCGTGATCTCCGGGCCCTTAAACGTCACTGCACCTCAAACAGGAATGCCACTGTCAAGGAAATAACAGAATGGGCTCAGGAATACTTCCAGAAAGCATTGTCAGTGAACACAATCCACCGTGCCATCCGCCGTTGCAGCTGAAACTCTACAGTGCAAAGAGGAAGCCATTTCTAAGCAAGCTCCACAAGCTCAGACGTTTGCACTGGGCCAGGGGTCATTTAAAATGGAGTGTGGCAAAATGGAAGACTGTTCTGTGGTCAGATGAGTCACGATTTGAAGTTCTTTATGGAACACTGGGACGCCATGTCATCCGGACCAGAGAGGACAAGGATAGCCCAAGTTGTTATCAACGCTCCGTTCAGAAGCCTGCATCACTGATGGTATGGGGTTGCATGAGCGCTTGTGGCATGGGCAGCTTGCATGTCTGGAAAGGCACCATTAATGCAGAGAACTATGTTCAGGTTCTAGAACAACATATGCTCCCATCTAGACGTCATCTCTTTCAGGGAAGACCCTGCATTTTTCAACAAGATAATGCCAGACCACATTCTGCAGCAATCACAACATCATGGCTACGTAGGAGAAGGATCCGGGTACTGAAATGTCCAGCCTGCAGTCCAGATCTTTCACCTATAGAGAACATTTGGTGCATCATAAAGAGGAAGGTGCAACAAAGAAGGCCCAAGACGATTGAACAGTTATGCCGGGTTCCCACCGAACGCTTTGGGCGCATCAAAAAAGCTCCTGACGCGCTGGGTTGGCTGCTTGTCAACAGATGTCTGTTCACATCGAACGCGTCTGATGACGCGCAGTGGGAGCAGCGTCTGGCTCCTTTTCCGGTAGGGTTTGTTTTGTTTTTTTGTGCACCGGGCAGATAAGATCAGCTGTTCGTGAGCCCCGTTACTACTTGAGTGGGTTTTCTACGAGCCGAACTGCAGCTCCGGAAGTCTTTGTTGAGATTATGTTTTTTTATGTTTGGGGTGATCGTACGCTCGAGCGGACAGCGGCAACTGTAAAAATGCCAAGTTTCTTACCGGAGGCTGGTTTCTTCATGGAGGCTCTATGGGTAAGTTTGAAAAGTCCAAAAAAAGTCCTGTTGTTGTTGCGTCATCACATAGCAGAGGCTCTCCCGATTGGTTGCTGCGACGCGGCGAGCAGCATAAGCAGGTCAAATCGAGCTTCGACAGTCGCTGCTCGGAGGCGACGCGGGCGCGGAAAACAGCTGCCACTCACTGCCGCGCTGCTTGAACTGCTGCGGCCGCGTCACGCTGCGCCGCGTCAAGATGCTCGGCCACATAGACTTTCAATGTAAAGTGGCTGCTTCGGCTGCGCGAAAAGCGTTTGGTGGGAACCCGGCATTAGAGGCCTGTATTAGACATGAATGTAGAGCATTCCTATTTCTAAACTTGAGAAACTGGTCTCCTCTGTCCCCAGACGTCTGTTGAGTGTTGTAAGAAGAAGGGGGGATGCCACACAGTGGTAAAAATGGACTTGTCCCAACTTTTTTGGGATTTGTTGACGCCATGAAATTTTGAAACATATTTTTCCCTTAAAATGATACATTCTCTCAGTTTAAACTTTTGATGTGTGTTCTATTCTGAATAAAATATTAGATGTTGGCACCTCCACATCATTGCATTCAGTTTTTATTCACAATTTGTTTAGTGTCCCAACTTTTTTGGAATCCGGTTTGTAGTATTTTACCTTGTTTATAAGGCTCCTTGATTTTACTGTTTATATCACTACTTTTATTTGATTTGCATTTTATTGTCTGTACCTCATATGTGTTCTTTAAGTCTCTCTTGGAAATGAGTCCTCGTGACTCAGTGAGACTAAAGCCTGAAATATAGCTGAGCGTACCAGCAATACGCCTATACGCCACGTACGTACGTCAAGGCAAAAGCGTAGCCCCGCGTAGCCCCTCAGGGCACATATGAGCAAAGCTTTTTTTTTACGACCGCATACGTGTGCGCGGTGTCTGACCATAAACTTCCCCGGCGCCGGACTGTTTTGTATGTTACACAAATGAAATAAATTCCCCTTCTTTATCGCTGATCGGGCCTTTTCTTTTGTTTTTTTGCCTAAAGTCAAGTAACCGCTTCTTCCTCCGTTCACTCGATGACTGAAATGAATGAATTCAGGTCCTACCTGGGTGCGCGATGTTTTAAATATCCCTGGTGGACTGTGTGCTGCAGGAAAAGCGCTCCCTGTTATTATTTTTATTTCTGAGAGAACTTTTTATAACATATATAGTAGAAACACCGCATCAGAACACCGCAGCGGTCTTCAGCGAGCTGCTCATGATGCATTCTCGAGGTTTCACTGAGCTGACTGAAAGCTGTCAATCATTTCAGTAGGCGTGTCAGCAAGTGACCAATCAGCGAGCTCAGTTGAGTCCCCTCCGTGCGCAGCTGCTCATATTACAACAAGGATCTGGAGCGAGAACGCGAGCGTTTGAAAGCTGATAAAAGCCGAGCTATAGCAGCGAAAGCATGCACACAAAATGCGTGCGTACAGTGGCGTACTTCATGTACGCTCAGGTTTTTTTTAAATAAAGGTTGAATGAACACAAGTGGTCTTTTAGGACCTGATTTGGCGCTGTTTACACGACGCGTATTTTGAGTGAAACCGCTCCTTTCTCTCTGCGGTTCTGCCAATCATTTACACAACACCACTGGCCCTCTTCTTTGAAGCCGAAGGTTTCTGAATCCACCTCTCGCAGTGGAGTTTTTTTTGCTGACCCCCGTTGATAACATAAACATCTCCCGCTGAGCTTTTGTTTGACCTACATGCACGCAGCACGCACGCGCAGACAGCCAGGTGAACAGGCAGGCGGACATTTCACATGTCATGCTGCACAATAACATATGTGCTAAATAATAACAGTTTAACAATAATAAACAGTATTTATGTTGGCGTGGGAGATATTTAAAGTTATCTGAGCTAAATTAATCTATCTGGACTTGTTACGTCATGCACACAATGCGTAACGTGCTGCGTGTTGAAAATGAACACACCAGGTTTATTATTTATTTATTTATTCAACACCACAAACTGTATGTCACACAAACACTGATAATTTAAGTGAACACTATAAAAACACGTTAACTGAACTGTTAACTACGTTAATGAACTGGACTCTGCTGTTTTCATCCTGGTGGATTCTGGACCACATCAGAACCGGTCCGCCTGGAAGGACAGCTTCTCGGCCTCGTAGAAAAAAATTAAAACTCAGTTCGTTGTTGTGTGATCAAAGTAAACACAAGCAAACATTATATCAGCTCCCCGAGCGCCTTCTATGGCTGCTCACTGCACCGCCTGGTAGGTGGTTGGGTTAAATGCAGAGACGAATTTCGTCTGTGTATGGGAAACATACGCAGATGACAAGATTAGACAATTATTATTATTATTATAAAGTGGGGCTAAACTCCCTGTGGATCTGTAACTCCGCCCCAAGACAAATTAAAAAAAAAAATGCAACAAAGTGGGAGTGTCAACAAAGGAGGGGGAGGCGGGTGGGGGTTGAGCGAGGAGGTGTGGCCAGGACGAGAGACCGTTATTGTTTCTGAATGTTAAAATTACATTAGTAATAAACAACAAGCAACAACAAAGAATAATTGTGTACTCACCCGATCTGTCCGAAACAAAAGGCGTAATAATAAAATAAAATAAATACAAGATATGCCATGACCGGGGTTCGAACCTGGGTCTGTCGGATCCCAATCCTGCTCCTACAACACTGCCCTATCGTGGCATCTATGCATTGCTCATCCATCACAATATAAGAAAACAAATACAACCAAATAGTTTTGATGACGTGAAAAGTATTCCTAAAATAAATAAGTTAAAATATACAAATAACTAGTGCCATTCCATAAACTATAATATGCGTTGTTGCAGTACTTTTCCGGCGTGCAATGTACCACTTCCATATAAGGTATGAACTGCAGCGCGGACCTTCTCATCTCTGCAGGGGATTGGCTCTGCTTGAACCACTTTTGTGACGTCAGAGTGTACAAGACACGTCAGAGTGAACAGTCCTTGACCAATAAGAAAATTAAGCTGCAATTCCTCTGTTCAACCCATAGGGCTACCGTAAACACGTTTTTAGACCAAATATTGCCGATTTAAACTAATACGCACAAATATGTGAAGATTAACACAGACATAGTGCTATACAACATTTTAGACACATTCTAGGGAGTTTATCAGCTAAAAAAAGTTAATTTTGAGTTTAGCCCCTCTTTAAGAACATTGATTTACCTGCTATAATCATGTTATAATCATGATAATCATGTTTATCACGGACTAAAGTCCGACATCACCCTCATCGACTCGGTTCTGGTCCACAGTCCACTCAGTGTCTGGTGTGGAGCTTGTTAGATGAAGCGGGTCCCACTTGGCGTCAAATCTGTCGACTCTTATTCAAAATCCAGCTTTAACTTGTTTAAGTTGTTGTGTTGTTAGCTGTTTTAGCCCAGAAGAAAGCAGCAGACTGAGGAAACATGCATGCACATTAGGTGAATGTGCAAAATTCACAGCGCCAACTAATGACCCGGCATGGTAACTACAACAGATTCATGAGGGGAGGGGGCGATTCGAGCGGATCCATATAAACACAAGAATTTGCTCGTGTTAACGCAAATCTTTTCACCTAATTAACATACCCAAAACCTCTGTTTCCCCCCACCGTGTCCATGTAAACAGGGCCTAAGACCAGATCTTTTTTATTATGCCCTGATAAGTCAAACCTTAGAATGAAAACAGGGTGGGTCTTCTTTTTCACATGTGTGTTGTTTTGTGTGTGAAAAAAAAGTGATTCAAGTTAATTGAGTTATGCTTTTGTTTTGTTGCAGTGTAAAGAGAGGATGCGGCCGGTGAAAGCTGCCTTGAAGCAGCTGGACAGACCGGAGAAGGGTCTGTCGGAGCGTGAGCAGCTGGAACACACCAGACAATGTCTCATAAACATCGGAGACCACATCACCGAGTGCCTGAAGGAGTACTCGAACCCTGACCAGATCAAACAATGGAGAAAGTTAGTTTACTCCCCGTCTTCCAATCAGCTCACTGTTTGAACAAAGAACACGTTCATCTTTATTTTGAGTGTGTGTGAAGGTGGTTCAAATAATCTAATACGTTTTTTGTTGTTGTTTACAGAAATCTGTGGATATTTGTTTCTAAATTTACTGAGTTTGATGCGAGGAAGCTACACAAATTGTACAAGCACGCGATCAAGAAAAGACAAGAAAATGCTCAGGTATTTAAAGACCATGAAGTATTTCTTCTCACGATCTAGAAAGACGTGAACATCCACGATATTTACTCTTTCCACAGGCAATGGAGCAGAACACTAGAAATACAAACACTCAAGGCTTTAAACATCTTGGTAGGTGAAATGCTTTAACTCAAAACAAAAAGCGAGGAAGATCCTGCAGTTCTTGGTAGATACGTGTGTTTGTCTTGTCCTCAGATGTTGAACGGTTGAAGGACAGCTCTCACCATGACGACAGCAGCAGGGACAGCTACAGCTCCGACAGGCATCAGCCTTCAGCTCGACACCACGACAACAGCAGCGGCAAAGAGAGGCACAGCTCCGAGTCCCACAAGAAGACCCCAACGGGCGACTCCAGGAAAAGGCCCTACTCCTCCTTCAGCAACGGCAAAGACCACAGAGACAGAGACCACTATAGAGCAGACAACAGGGACAGACAGGACAGGTGAGACGAGAACGGATTTCTTTTTCACAAGCATTTTCAAACCAGGTCTCTCTTGTAAATGAGTCCCCGAGGCTCAATGGGATTAATCTGTATAAATGAACGTTGAATGACTGATAAATACATTTGTCTCTCCGACACACTTGGACTAAGTTTAATCGTCATATTTCTCGTTCTCTCCCCTTTGTTTTTGATTTGTAACCAAACTCAGAGGATGTAGTTGATAAATGGTTACAGTTTTAGTTATAAATGCTCGTCGCTGAAAGTGAAAGGGCAAAATGATGGTCACTGCAGCTAATCAGCTTTAGCAAACACGAAAAATGGTTATAGCTTACACTGTTTCCCCTACATTACGGTACCGTATTTTTCGGACTATAGGTCGCACCTGAGTATAGGTCGCATTGTCCAATTATTGCCAAAGAATTGGAAACATCCATATATAGGTCGCACCTGAATATAGGTCGCACCTACGTCAAAATGTGGACCGTGTTTAGCTCTGCTGCAAATGTCTCTTCCACAGGAGCGCACAGAATAGAAGAATAGAATAGAATATATCTTTATTGGCAATTTATTGCACCAGGGTACAAAGTTCTGCAATTGGCGCACGCACCATCCGAAGAGGGACGTACGCACGGAAAGTCGCAGCAGTCTGAAACCGCGCCACCACAATCAGATATGGAAAAAGGGAAATACAATTAGGTATCATTTGTGGTATTCAAAAAAAAGAATCTATCAAAGTTTGTCTTAAGACACTCTATGATAAAGTCCCAAAAATTCTACCAGCATTAAGCACAACGAGACAAGACATGTTGCAGTTTGATGATGACAAGCAAGGAGATCAAAAAGTCTGTGAGTAACATTCAGATAAGCGCAGTCAGCAGATGTCTCAGCTCGGCGCCATCCGAGCGCACACACAGAGATCTCTGGGGGAGGGGGAGGAAGGCAGCAAGGTCTGTCAGCTTCACTCCAGGAGAATAATTTCCAGACAGCCTTCTTTTCAAGGTCGTGCAGAAACCAGATTAGATAGTTCTTTTGTTTATCTTCAATCCAGGCCACAGTGTGCTTTTTACTGCAGCCTTCCAAGTCCAGGTGCTGTTCAGGTCCAAAATCGCCGAATCATGTGAGGTTCCGAGCTACGAACCCCCATCTGTGCCCTGATTGACTCCGGACGGCTGTAAACGAGTTCCGAAACGCACCGCAGGTCCGCGGTGGTCTACCGCTGCTCCCATCGTGCGGTTCAGTTCGTACAACAGCTGGGATGAGGAGCTCACAGCCCGGATCAGAGATTCTTGCTGATCAGGAAGTTTGGCTAGCGCGCTGATAGCCGCCGCAGTCTTCCTCAGCTTCCAGTAGCAGACAGCTCCGCTGACGCCAAAAAACAGAGCAGCTGCCACCAATATCCCAATAATCCACAAATCTTCCACGTCTTCGACAGACAGGACCGTCAGACACATTGGCTGCCACTGGCCCCACGAGTCCATCATGTATCCGACAGCGTGCGTGTCAGAGGGGCAGACCGCTTCTCCTGGCCCGGTCCGCTTCGTGGAAAAAATTTTATCTATAGAGGAAACAGCCCAATTAATTAAATCCATCTCAAATTGGTTCGAGTGAGCGCTGAAGAGTCACAGACGAGACAAAAAGCAAGCAGGGGGGGAGGAAAACTAGGGAGGGTAGGAGCAAAAAGATATGCGACTTGCGAGAGCGGAAGTCAGAAACAGCAAGGCTTTTAAGAAGATTAACACTTAAAAACAATTAATTGTTTGATAAAAATTATAGCAAATATGTGTCTGAGCTGAACTTTTCTTTAATAATAATAATAATAATAATGAATTCAATTTATAACGCACTTTTCATTAGTGAAAATCTCAAAGTGCTACACACATTGAATGCTACACACATTCATACACCGGTAGCGGCAGACTACCATGCAAGGTGCTTTCCAGTCCTACCGGGAGCAACTCGGGGTTAAGTGTCTTGCCCAAGGACACAACGACACATGGTGTGGGGAACCGGGATTCGAACCGCCAACCTTCCGATCGGGGGACGACTGCCATTACCACTACGCCACGGCCGCCCCGTGAATAAATTAATAATTTTAGCAGGATAAACACCAAAAAATATATATTTGTTGGCTGACATTATTGTAAGAGTGTGTCTCAGTTTAATTTTTGTTAATAAATGATTACAAATCAACTTATTTTATAAAAAGCCATATACAGGTCGCACCTGACTATAGGTCGCAGGCCATGAAAAAATGATAAAAAGCTGCGACCTATAGTCCGGAAAATACAGTACTTGCCTTGGCAGGGCGCTCATCTCTTCCATGATTTTTGTTGGGAGGATGGGGTGGAGACCAAGACACATCTGTGTTGCGCTTTGTTTGTACCTGCTGTATTTTCCACCGTACAAGTCGCTCCAGCATATACGTCACATCTATTGTGCATCACCGCTGACACGTTACGTTTGTTACGCTTCACCGCTGACCACCCAGAAATGTGGGCCGGTGTTGTGCCAAAAATCGATTGGCTGCCAAAATGATGACCGCAGGAGCTTGCATAGGAGGACTTTAACAAGAATTTAACAAGACTAACAGTTAAAAACAGTTGTGTTTGCTCAAAATTATAGTAAAGGTGTGTCTGAGTTGAACTTTTCCTTAATAAATGCACTTTGATGGTCAAATATTGGGGCCAAAGGTGGCTTGGTATGGAAAGCCAAGCATCTCATTAATAGCCACTTTTACCTATTAATGAGACACTTGGCTTGCTAGAACTCTCGAGGGCTCTCTAGTGGCTGAAAATGGTAGTGTTCAATATTTTTCATGTTGGAATGGATGAAATTGTCAGAGCTCAGCCATAAACTGGATTATAAATATGGGGGAAAAATTATGTTAGTCGTTTCAGTTTATAAATCGCAGGACTTGCAAATTTATGCAAAAAGGTGCGACTTATACGTCGGAAAATACGGTACATGTTTTGAACGGGGGTGGTGGGGCAGTGGGAAACGGCTCCACGTGAGAATAGCTGAGCGCTACCTCTAGCTTTTTAGCTAGCTCGTCTGTATTGCAGTTTGGTAAGCAGGGCACTCGGTTCTGTTGACAGGGTGGGTAGGTAGCCTGATGCATGCTCAATAATCCAGGCAGAAAAATCAAAAAAAAAAAAAAGTTAATTCTGGTCCTCTGGACATTCAAAAAACAAAACACAAAAAACAAAACAAAAAAATTGTAGAAACGTTTCTAGAATTTTTTTGTTTTTTGTTGTTTTTTGTAGGGTAGGTAGGTTTTAGATGTGGTAAATCCAAAAAAAGGTTGAAACAAAACAACTGGAGTTTATTTTGAACTGAAGACGTCTCGTTTCTCATGCGAGGAGCGTTCTCCTCTGAAGTGAAACGTCTTCAGGTACAAATAAAGTCCAGTTGTTTTGTTTCAACCTTTTTTTCAGATTTACCATGTCCTGGATGACTGAGGATCTTCAACATACAGATGTGGTAATAGCTGAGCCTCATCCTCCACACATGCTCTGAGCACTAACAGACATCACCTGCTCTTATTGTGAAATGTCACTCACTTGATTCGTCATTTCACATCATGAGATGAGCAGCTTGGCTTCAATCTGGACCAAAATGCAAATAGGACGGAGTTTCCATCCATTGTCTTTACCCGTTTCTTCTTTTCTGGGTCGCTGGTGCTCATTGTTAGCAGTCGCTTCGTGAGGAGGGGGACCCCCTGGACAGGTCTCCAGTCCATCACAGGGACACACAGAGACAAACAACCATTCACTCTCTCACTCACACCTAGATACAATTTAGAGTTACTAGTCAGCCTAACATGCATGTTTTTGGTCTGTGGGAGGAAACTGGAGTACCAAATGGAGAAAGGACAGGCTGCAGGTCTCTTCAAATACTAAAAGAGAGTTGGTGTCGTTATCAGAAAGCAGTAAAAACGGCTAAATCCCAAACTTTTCTGATATTGCCTCAAACTCTCACAATCCACGAGTTCTGTTCCCCACCCTAAACTCTTGTTCTCCACCTCACTGAACCATCACCCCTGGAAGCCTCGACTGAGCTGTGCGAGAACTTCCTACATTTCTTTTTAGAAAAAAATGCATCCACCAGGCTCTCATTTCTCCTCCAACTCATGATCCATCCCACCTCAATCTGTTGCTGTGTTTGACCATTTTGAACCAGTCTCTCTGTCCTCTCTAGAGCAGGTCATGTGCAACCTGAAACCATCTGGTTCCCCCTTCGATGTGGTTCCCCCTCGGCTTCTAAAGGAGGTTTTTCACACTCTAGGTCCCTCCATTCTCTCGATTGTAAATAGCAGTCTATCCTCGGGTGTGGTGCCAAAATCATTAAAACATGCTGCTGTTCAACCCCTCCTGAAAAAACCAAACCTCGACCCGTCAGTATTATCCAACTTCAGGCCTGTCTCCAGACTCCCATTTGTATCTAAACTTCTAGAGAAAATAGTTGAGTCCCAACTAAAGTGCTTCCTGGAGGATCACGCTATCCCCGAGCTATTCCAGTCTGGCTTCAAATCCCTCCACAGCACTGAGACTGCCCTACTGAAGGTTTTTAACGACATCTTCCTATCCACAGATACTGGTGACTCTGTGCTGCTTGTCCTATTGGACCTCACATCCGCTTTCGACACCATCGACCATGAGATCCTCATTGCTAGGTTGGAGCAGTGGGTGGGCATCACAGGGTCAGCCTTCAATTGGTTCAGATCCTACCTCTCTGACAGATCCTTTTGTGTTTCCATCAAAGGTTTTAGTTTTGCAGCAGCAGCACTTAAATAGGGGGTTCCGCAGGTGTCCATCCTGGGTCCTCTCCTATTCTCCTTATACCTGCTGCCACTTGGTGCTATTTTCCGGAAACACAACATACCTTTGCACTTCTACACCGATGACTGTCAAATTTACTTCCCCCTAAGACACAATGGTACATGCTCTATTCAACCTCTGCTCGACTGCCTGGCTGACATCAGGGACTGGATGGCTTTAAATTTCTTAAGTTTCAATGAAAAGAAGTCTGAAGCCATGTTGTTCCCTCCCAACGACACGATCACGAACCACTGCATCGACCTTTCTGCTCTAGCCCTGTCTGAAAAACAAAAAGTCACAAATCTGGGAGTGATAATGGATCCTTCCATGAAACTCAACAGTCATGTAAACATGATCGTTAAATCCTGTTTTTTCCAGCTGAGGCGTCTGTCTAAGCTGAAGCCCATATTATCCAAAATAACCTGGAGACAGTAATTCATGCATTTATTACATCTAGGCTTGATTACTGCAATTCACTTCTGTTTGGCGTCAGTCAGGCCACCATTGCACGATTACAACTGGTTCAGAACGCAGCTGCCCGATTTTTAACCAGTACAGGCAAAAGAGAGCACATTACACCAGTCTTGGCCTCCATGCACTGGCTACCGGTTCATCTTTGAATCGAGTTCAAAATTCTCTTGTATGTCTACAAATCGCAGAACAGCCCCCCCCCCCAAATCTCTGATTTGATACACCCATATGTCCCACCACGTGCTCTGAGGTCAATGGACCAGTTACTTCTAATAGTTCCAGGAACTCCTCTTAAGCGCAGAGGTGACAGGGCCTTCTCTGTAGCAGGTCCAAGACTTTGGAACGAGTTACCTCTGCTCGTCAGACAGGCCCCCTCCCTCTTGGTTTTCAAATCCTTTTTGAAGACCCATTACTTTTCTGTTGCTTTCAACGCCAGTTGATCTTTGTTTGGTCGTTTTATTTATTATCTGCAACATTTTTATGTCTATTTTTTGTACTTCATTGTGTATGTTGCCTGTTGTGTGTGTTTGTTTGTACAACACTTTGGTTGGCCTTGTCGCTGTTTTAAGTGCTCTATAAATAAAATGGCATGGTGTGGTACCAGTATCCTGATTCATGCTCAATAATCTAGGCAGAAAAATCCAAAAAAGTTAAGTCTGGTCCTCTGGATGGGTTAAAATAAGAAAAATAATAAATTGTAGAAACGTTTCATTTTTCATCTGAAAGCGGGAGTACCAGTAAACTGTCAACAGTTGTCAGAAGGATAAATCCACAATGTTATTGTGATTAACGAGCCGGGCAGCACGCCAAGCACGGCTCTGATCTGGAAGAACAGACAAGATGGTCCTGTTGTTTTAATGTGTGCACCTTGATGCTCAGTAACCCTGACTCTCGTGTTCATGCAGATTTCATGACGGCAAACACAGGAAACTGGAGGAGCTCCGTACCGGCAGAGACCATCGGCCGGACCAGAAGGACCTTTCTCATTCAGACCACCGCTCGTCCTACCGCTACCAGTCGGAATGGCAGACGGACCTGCGAGTGTCGGGGAGCGGGGCCCGCTCCCCCCGAGATCAGCGCTCACCTTGTGACTCTCGCTCACCCATGGGATATCACTCGCCGTACGAGTACTCGTCAGACCACAGGAGTCCACCGGAGCAGATCTGGAGCAGCCGCAAGACATAGCAGCAGCTGCCTGGGCCTGCTCGCAGCAGCCATAGACTCAGCAACACAGGAAATGCCTTAAAGTAACTGTGGACGCCCCCCAGACTTCAAACTGTTCAAAGCACTGTCAGTCAGTTCAGCTCGACTGCTCCTTTCTTCACTTCAGCATGTGAGGACCCCGGAAAAACACTTTAAAAAAGAAGTAGCTTCAAGCAGGCAGCGACTTAAAAAAATTAATCTAAAGTTACTTTTGTATTTAAGAGTTTATTGTTGTGTTTTAAGCCTCTGAAGCTGTCAACAGCTTCTTTTAATTGTATAAGGGTGGGGGTGGACTTGGTAAAGGACCACAGCAGACCCTGAATGCTGCCTCATCTTCCCACGGACACTGGAGCGTCTCAGTGCTCGTCCCGTCACACTGTCCTGTCTTTATTTAAACTGTGTGTCCCAGGAGCTGTGGAACAGACTCAGGCCTCGCGCTCGACACCCGGAGTACCTCATATACAGCAATTATCATCTCTTCAGCAGGTTTTCATTTCTCCTCCCCCACCAGCAAATTATTTAACATATCTTGGGTGTAAAAATTACATAACCTTTAAATTTTCTTTGTTTTTCTTTTTGTAAAATAGTAAATCAGTGTACTGTTTCCTCAGGCTTTTTGAACTTATGACTATACTTTCCCTCTCAACTCAGGCTTTTTGTCACTATGTGAGTGAATTTCCATTTAATAGTTTGTTTCATAATGTTCAGAATGTAATTTTGTAAGGGAAAGTTTTTTTTTTTTTTTACTTTGTTTTTCACTAGTACTTAGTTGTGCTCAGCGTGTTGAAATCAGTGGCTGGAGTCAGATGTACAGTATGAATAAACAGACGAGCACCTGATAAGAGTTCAAATCAACTAGACTGCTTTGATTTTTCCGTTTATTTTCCATATAGGCAATAATAATGTCAATGTTTCTATGCAGCCAAGTATATTCTTTGTGAACCACCCAACTGAATGAAGTCACTGTTATGGTTCAAACTTGTAAATATATTTTTTCTATATTTTCAAATGAATTTACACTGAAAGTGCATGGATTTTTATGAATTGTTTTATAAAGTTGTTTATAAAACTACTAAAATCACTCACTGAGCTCGTTTGTAATCGTTCTCTCCAACAAAGTTCATGAATTCAGTTCTGAGAGCAAACACTTGTCTTTTTTGTGTGAATATGATGGGATTATGCATATTTACAGAAGATGATTAGGGCCACTGGGGTAAAAATGTATTTAGTTTTTTTAATTCTGACTCTGAATTCTGAAAAAAAAAAAAAACAAATCTAGTGGCCCTAATCCTCTTCTATACTTTTAAGAAATTCTGGATTTAAAACATTTTCTGACTTCACTTAATACAATTTTATGTTGCAAATTGATACAGCAATTTAAAAAATATATTTTATATTATGTAATAGTCTATGCTCAGAATGACCTTAGAATGACAAAAAGAATTGAGAGTAATTAACCTTAGGAGTCAATCCAATTCAAGATGACCACCAACAGCACACTTACTTTGGAAGAAAAACTGAATTCTGTCACGTTTGCATATATTGGACTAAAAATTGAATGTGGTAGTAGTTGAGTCATTCACAACAGATACTCCGAGGGCGACATCTTGAAAGTGTTTTGTGAGATTGTGTTTCTTGTTATTTAAGGTTTGGCCAAAAAGAGCTGCATTTGTCTTCTCACATGAGGTCTTAGTCTCAACTCTGACATGAAGGCAGCAGAAGATCTGCATTAGAAACAATCAGCTTTGATTGAAAAATCATTGTAATGCTGCTTCTCCACTAGGTGGCGTCAGAAAACGGGCTTCACACCTGCTGCACCAAAGAGAAGCCAAAACTGATGAATAAAATACACATCTCTTTAAACAGGGGCTATCAATTAAATGTCAGAGGTATAAAAAAAAAATGTATCCAAGTAAAAGGTCTAAAGTCAAATGTTTGTATGTTATGGTCTTGCCTGCCTGTATTCACATTTTCACAGTTAACAAAACTGCACTTTATAGTAAACTAGCTCCATATTTAAAAGTAGTCCCAGACAAATACATTTAGGGTTTTTATTTCAGATTAAAGCTGAAAGCTCACAATAAAATACATCTTAAATGTGAAAACGGAGCCTTTTTCTCTTAAATTGAAGAGGTCCAAGCCTAAAGAATTGAAGGCTTACATTGAAGTAAAGTTTACATTTTTAGAAAAACAGAAAAAATGATGCACCTTAGCAAACTTTAGTGCTGAGAAAAGTTACCGTATTTTCCGGAATATAGGTCGCACCTACGTCAAAATGTGGACCGTGTTTAGCTCTGCTGCAAATGTCTGCCACAGGAGCGCACAGCAAGGCTTTTAAGAAGATTAACACTTAAAAACAATTATTTGTTTGATAAAAATTATAGCAAATATGTGTCTGAGCTGAACTTTTCTTTAATAAATGAATAATTTTAGCAGGATAAACACCTAAAAATATATATTTGTTAGCTGACATTATTGTAAGAGTGTGTCTCAGTTTAATTTTTGTTAATAAATGATTACAAATCAGCTTATTTTATAAAAAAAAAAAACATAAATAGGTCGCACCTGAATATAGGTCGCAGGGCATGCAAAAATGATAAAAAGCCGCAACCTATATTCCGGAAAATACGGTAATTTCTCTGTCCATTCATCTTTAAAACGGTTTTCAGCATCAACTTTTCTTATTGTGGAGCACAACAACATGCTGTCTCTTCCTCCGTACCTTCAACTCTTCTCTGGTGAGAGCTCGCTGCACCGTGCAAGAAAAACTAAAGATTTGACTCAATAGCTGAGTGACGCCGTTACTGGAACACCTTTTAAACACCAGTTTAAATGTGACTTGAAGTACATTGTGGTGTTGCAGCTTTGTGGTGGTGTTCCTTTACATTGTAATGGGCTTCAAACTCTTGAAAATGATGTTGCTTTTTTGTGATTGACAAGAGGACAACAAATTAAGTTTTGAGAGCAAATGTGCACTGGTCAAAAATAAAAAGTCCATGCTTGAATCGGGACATAAAAACCTCGTCTCATGCACTGCGCTGCTTCAGATCATTAAAGGTGGAGTCTGCAGTTTCTGTAGAACATCAGCACTTAGAAAAAATTTCAACAAGCAAAGCATTCTGATCCCTCCCCCTCAGAGCCATATATGGCACTGCCCCCTTGTGGTCTGTTAAAATTCAAATTCAAGCTCTGTTTTTATTGGCTGATTCGAATTCAAGCTCGGTTTTTATTGGCTGGTTACAAACTTTGTTTTTATTGGCTGGAAAATGGCGGGTCACTTTTTCTTTTTAGAAATGCTTATTTACCACCTGGAGAAGCAAGGGGACAATATTTTTTTTTTGTTTTTTTCAGAGATTACCTCTCTAACATCAATCTAGTGACAGAGTGAAGAAATATGTTAAAAATATATTGTTAGAAAAGTTACATATAGCAGCTTTAAGGTTTGAGGACGTTTGTTCCAGCTCAGCTCCACCAGGGTCACCATCATTTCAGTCAGGCTCAGGTTCTGGACAAGCTTCCTCTGTTGGACAGATTTTATAGTTGACTCAGTGACGTAAAGAACCCAGGTCTGATACTTCCAAACAAGCTCAAATCATTGCCCTTCCACCACCATGCTTTGACATGAGGCGTTTGTTCTAGCATGGTTTCACCAAACATGGCGCCTGCAGTCTCTTTACTTCGGTCCCATTTGCCCAAAGGACGGTGCTCCTGAGGCGATGATGCACCTTTGCAAACTTTAGTGCTGAGAAGAAGCTTTTTCATAGCAACTCTTCAAACCAGTCATACTTCCTCAGCCTTTTGTAAGGGTGTACTTTCTTTTCGCGTAAGGGTGTACTTTCTTTTCGCGTAAGGGTGTACTTTCTTTTCGCGTGTACTTTCTTTTCGCGTGAGGGTATAGTCCTCGACTTACTACGGCCTCGAGTTACGACGTTCTGCGGTTACGCCGCACCTCCCATAAATTTTTTTAATTATTATTTTAAAACATTTTTATTTTGAAGCCGATTTATACAGTTTCCGGCAGTTTCCGGTTTAGCTGCGGAGGCTACAGCTTGCCCTGTACTCTCTAAAAAAGCTGTCTGGTCCTCTGGACATTCAAAAAACAAAACTTGTTGGAGCAAGCGTGACAGGCAGCAGCTGTGTAAAAGTAGCCGTTTTATGGACGGCGGTTTTACAACGTAAAAGAATGGAGAATCCGGAGGAGGGAGGGACAGAGGAAATGGCTTCACCAACATTCCAGAGTAGGAAATTAACTCTTTTTTCCTTCATTATGGCTCTGAAATGTGTTTTTTGAGAATTATGTAGAGTACTGTGTTAGGATAGGCTAAGTGCTTGGTAAAATACAGTACTGTACGTATAAGGTGAAGTTTGGACACATGTTTCGAGTTACGTCGAAATTCGCTTTACCATAGAGTGTAGGAACGGAACTCATCGTAAGTCGAAGACTACCTCTACTTTCTTTTCGTGTAAGGGTGTACTTTCTTTTCGTGTAAGGTTGTACTTCTTTCAGTGTTAAGGTTGTACTTCTTTCAGCGTAAGGTTGTACTTCTTTCAGCGTAAGGTTGTACTTCTTTCAGTGTAAGGTTGTACTTCTTTCAGTGTAAGGTTGTACTTCTTTCAGTGTAAGGTTGTACTTCTTTCAGTGTAAGGTTGTACTTCTTTCAGTGTAAGGGTGTACTTCCGTGTAGTGCAAGGGTGTACTTCCGTGTAGTGCAAGGGTGTACTTCCGTGTAGTGCAAGGGTGTACTTCCGTGTAGTGCAAGGGTGTACTTTCTTTTAGTGTAAGGGTGTACTTTTAGTGCAAGGGTGTACTTTCTTTTAGTGTAAGGGTGTACTTTTAGTGCAAGGGTGTACTTTTAGTGCAAGGGTGTACTTTTAGTGCAAGGGTGTACTTTCTTTTAGTGTAAGGGTGTACTTCTTTTAGTGCAAGGGTGTACTTTTAGTGTAAAGGTGTACTTTCTTTTAGTGTAAGGGTGTACTTTCTTTTAGTGTAAGGGTGTACTTTCTTTTAGTGTAAGGGTGTACTTTCTTTTAGTGTAAGGGTGTACTTTCTTTTAGTGTAAGGGTGTACATGTACTTCTTTTCAAAAAAAAATTTTTTTTACACAGACCACGATGGAAGAATCAGGATTAACAGACAAACTCAGTTAATTTGTTTTATTTAAGAGGCATACAGTAAAGGGGCCCTGGGTTCAATGACCCATAAGAGGATAATGGTGAACCAAAGCTAATCAATACTTTAATGATACATGATATATATATAGGCAACAAGACTGACATAAAGCTTAAGTTAACACAAAATGCACCGACATAAAATCAACATCCAAGGCGTTTTCTTCTGCGTTCCTCAGCGACTTTGGGAAGGCCTCATTCCTAAGAGCTCTTCTTCTCCTCAAAGATGATGTTTGCTGTGGCTTTTTTAGCTGAGGGGGAAAAATACAGATATTATGGATAAGACAATAATTAGCCAGCTGTTAGTAAAACCCATGACTTTCTAAGAATGTTCTGAGCTAATAAAAAGGACTAAAATAGGACAGTCTCTGGATTACAAAGGAGTTTTTGTCCATTCAATGATTTGTTTGTATCTCATGAGCCTCTTTCCAACTAAAAGGGAACTTAAATGGATCGAGAACAATACGTGAACAAAGATGTATCAAAGAGACATCGACAACATTCAAGCCTGGACCAAAACACAACTCCTTTCAGAAAGTAGAACCAGTCGGAGCGTACCTTCTTCTTTAAATTTGTCAGCTGCGTCTGAGGCTTTGTCCTTGACGTTCTTCACGGCGTCGTCAATCTTGGCTTCGTGCTTGAGGAAAAGCGGTCGGATTATGCGATGGTAAATCTGGATGGAGCCGTTAGAAGGAGTCGGAGCCATGCACCACACCAGGAAGGCACACTGGGAGAGAAGACAAGAGATGTGTCCACCAATCAGAATGAAGCTTTTTTTTTTTTATGTGCAAACTTCTTTCACTTGTTTTTGTTGTCAGAAAGACAGATGTGACTGGTTCATCCTCTCTGGTTTTCTTAATTAAAATCATAAATGCTCTGCTTTAATAAAACCCAGACGTTTTTAGGCTCAGACTGGAGAATCACCAAAAGCCTATGTGTATTCTTGCTTCAGCTCCTTGCCAGCTGGATTACCTTTCCAATGTAGTAGAAAGGGAACCAGGAGAGGAAGATGTCGGCAAAAAACTCTGCCACACTGAAGAGTCCGTACACCACCCAGTAGGTCAGCCATTTTGTATCATCATCCTTTGAGATGCTTTCAATGGCCTTAATCCTGAAAAACAAGAGGAACAGCAAATACTGTCAGGGGAATTTATGCAAAGGTTTATGGGTGTTTATCTCTGCTAATGTTAAATTAATGTGTGTGAGGTCAGAGGGGAGCCTGCTGGCACCAGACGCCTCCGATAGAGGCCGAGCTCATCGTGCTGATAAACGTGCATAAAAAACACTTCCTGTACACTGCGCGATGCAGATCTTCACGACCGGGGCTTCAATGAAACATCTGTGTAAGCCTGTGTGAACATCTGGCCTTGCAAGTAAACTGGGTTAAAATCTGTCTTTGTGTGTGTGTGGCTCCAGTGCAAGAATATGTTTATACAATACATAACTAATAAACAGGCCTGTCGCAATAAACAATAAATCAATTAATCGCATGATAAATGAAAATGACCGACCTCATGTTCATTTATCGGCTTTATCGTTTCTTCACGTCTCTCTTTCTACTGAAGACACCAACTCCTCCCTTTCGCTTTCCTCTTTAAAATCTTATTTTAATTATCCAAAATCACATTTTTGGATGGTTTAAAGCAGCTAAGCTGAGAAGCTAAGCTACAAGCTAAGCTAACAGGCCGACCTTGGGGGAAAAAAACCCTCTGTCTTGTCAAAGCTCCAAAAAAATAATGTTGGTAAATTATGACATCTGAAGTCGTTTGGGTTTTGCAGTTTTTGAAATGTAGTTTCTACTTTTAAAACATACAACTACGCTAATAAAAACAAACTCTTATTTATAAGGGCTGCAGTAGCTCAGTGGTCAGTGTTGTGGTTTGTAATCCTGAGACTGCAGGTTCGAGCCCAGATTGTGTCAGGAGGCATCTTACGTAGAATAATCAAACTTTGTGTGAGTTTGTTGGGACTCCTGCCGAAAGAAAAACATCAACTCTGATGCTTTCCATAAACGACTAGGCTATCAAAGACTGGTGAGGAGGAGAAGCTATGCGCTGGTATGGATTCTGAGTCATCCAGAACGACTGGATCATCAGGAGGCTTCAACTGAACCAGTCAGGGATCAGGATAATCAACTTAACTCAGCTACTTCAGTTAAATATGATACATTGTATGTTGTAGTGAATACGTTTCAGAAGTTGCATAGGATTTATTTTCTCTTGGACTTTGTGTTCTTAAATAAAAAAAAGATTATTATGACTGAATTGTGTCAGAAAGCAAACAAAAAGTGATGGAACCAGCTGAAGAGTGCAGCCAAAAACCAAATAAGGACATTACAGGAAGTTCATTTTGAACTCTGCCAACCTGACAGACCTGATCCAGAAGGGTGCAGATCTGGTTCAGTGGACCAAGTCGTGCCAGGTGGTGTCCGGGAGGATCAAGGACGAGCTCTGTGGTGAACCACTGCTTCATAATTCTTTTTTTTTTTTTTAGATAGACTGGATAGATATTTATTTTAGCGGCTGAAATGAGTTTTCTCCGCAGGGTGGCTGGACTCTCCCTTAGAGATAGGGTGAGAAGCTCAGTCATCCGGGAGGGACTCGGAGTAGAGCCGCTGCTTCTCCACATCGAGAGGAGCCAGTTGAGGTGGCTCGGGCATCTGGTTAGGATGCCTCCTGGACGCCTCCCTGGTGAGGTGTTCCGGGCATGTCCCACCGGGAGGAGACCCAGAGGAAGACCCAGGACACGCTGGAGGGACTATGTTTCTCGGCTGGCCTGGGAACGCCTTGGGATTCCCCCAGAGGAGCTGCTCCAAGTGGCTGGGGAGAGGGAAGTCTGGGCCTCCCTACTTAGGCTGCTACCCCCGCGACCCGACCCCGGATAAGCGGACGAAAATGGATGGATATTTATTGATCCTGAAAGAAATTAATAGAATCCACTGCTTCAATACTAAAAAATAATTAAAATAAAGACTAAAACCAGGTCTCTCTTGTAAATGAGTCGTGGTGACTCAGTGAGAATAACCTGGATAAATAAAGGTTGAATGAATCACCTTCACATGCTTCTATCCATGACTTAAAGACTAATGGATCTGGGAACAAATGTGTTTTTCAGTCTGTTTGTGAGGCATCGCTGTGAAGACAGAGACGTTCTTAATCTAAGTTTATTAATTCTGTTCAGAAGACTCCTCAATCTAGAGTAATCATCCCCTCTTATACCAACAGTATGTTCTGCTTCAAGCTCCATCTTTTAAATTTAGAACATCTCAGCTCCATCTGAAGATGAAGCTTGTTCTTTAAACGTCTTTGGTTTCAGGGAAGATAAAAATGACGTAATTTTTGGACCAGTGGTTCCAGAAACACCACATAAAGGACTGGGTAGTCTGGAGCGCTTTGTAAAAGCCCATATTACATTCGGGTGAGAGTTTTTAGTTCAGTTTTAACTCGGAGAATCTGCACAGTACTGTATGGTGGTAATTTATTTAAACTGAAGTTTATATCAGGTCAAATAATTCTGATTTGACTGAAAGGGTGACCCATGCTTTATCACATCCTAACTGGATCATGTAACTCTGCATGTTGGGAGTTAGCCATGCCTCCAGCAGCTGGTCCAAAACACTGAACATAAACAATAAAGTGTGACCATATCTCCCCTTCACCTGTTTTAGGATTTTTTATTTATTTATTTAATACAGATGAGGAATGGCCCCTCTCCAGATCTCTTAGGTCCAGTGATCGTTTGCTAGTCACCATGAGGATCTGGTTGGTCCAGAGGTGAGGAGTCCTTGCAGTTGGACCCTACTCTTTGCTCCAACTCTGGTTGTTTTAAATCTGATCTCAAACCCATTTGTATTTATTGTCTCTTAACTCGGTATGAGAGCAGAAACATGCGCTTCAGTGTTTTTATCATAATTTAACACTTACCATGTGCTTGTGCTGTTCTGAGTTTCCTTTCATTATATTTTGTTAATTTTACTAGTGTTAGATGGAAACCATTCAGTAGCCTTGATGCACATGTATCATGAGGATGTAGACAATACTAACCCAACGGTGCGGACAAAAAGACAAAGCTCAAGTCAAGATTTTCAGCAAAACTGCAAAAAGGGAAAAACTGTTTCATGGCAGTAAAGTTATTTGTTTTTCTGTACTTTGTACAATGGCAGTAAAGACATTTACAGTATTTGCATTAAATAGAAAAAGCTGTTTCCATGGCAGTTTCTCAGTATCAAGAGTACTGCGAAATATGCAAAGACCCGTATCAGCTTGTTGTTTATTCACCACATCTTGTATGCCAATGCCCACTGTGGGCCACAAACCCACTTCTGCAGGCCGTCAATGTAAGGAATGAAAATTATATACAAACTAGATTCCAAAAAAGTTGGAACACTAAACAAATTGTGAATAAAAACTGAATGCAATGATGTGGAGATGGCAAATGTCAATATTTTATTCGTAATAGAACATAGATGACAGATCAAAAGTTTAATCTGAGTAAATGTAACATTTTAAAGGAAAAATATGTTGATTCAAAATTTCACAGTGTCAACAAATCCCAAAAAAGTTGGGACAAGTAGCAATAAGTGGCTGGAAAAAGGAAATTGAGCATATAACAAACAGCTGGAAGACCAATTAACACTAATTAGGTCAATTGACAACATGATTGGGTATAAAAAGAGCTTCTCAGAGTGTCAGTGTCTCTCAGAAGCCAAGATGGTAAGAGGATCACCAATTCCACCATTGTTGCGCAGAAAGATAGTGCAGCAATACCAGAATGGTGTTACCCAGCGTAAAATAGCAAAGACTTTTAAGTTATCATCATCAACCGTGCATAACATCATCAAAAGATTCAGAGAATCTGGAACAATCGCTGTGCGTAAGGGTCAAGGCCGTAAAACTCTACTGGATGCTCGTGATCTCCGGGCCCTTAAACGTCACTGCACCTCAAACAGGAATGCCACTGTCAAGGAAATAACAGAATGGGCTCAGGAATACTTCCAGAAAGCATTGTCAGTGAACACAATCCACCGTGCCATCCGCCGTTGCCAGCTGAAACTCTACAGTGCAAAGAGGAAGCCATTTCTAAGCAAGCTCCACAAGCTCAGACGTTTGCACTGGGCCAGGGGTCATTTAAAATGGAGTGTGGCAAAATGGAAGACTGTTCTGTGGTCAGATGAGTCACGATTTGAAGTTCTTTATGGAACACTGGGACGCCATGTCATCTGGACCAGAGAGGACAAGGATAGCCCAAGTTGTTATCAACGCTCCGTTCAGAAGCCTGCATCACTGATGGTATGGGGTTGCATGAGCGCTTGTGGCATGGGCAGCTTGCATGTCTGGAAAGGCACCATTAATGCAGAGAACTATGTTCAGGTTCTAGAACAACATATGCTCCATCTAGACGTCATCTCTTTCAGGGAAGACCCTGCATTTTTCAACAAGATAATGCCAGACCACATTCTGCAGCAATCACAACATCATGGCTACGTAGGAGAAGGATCCGGTACTGAAATGTCCAGCCTGCAGTCCAGATCTTTCACCTATAGAGAACATTTGGTGCATCATAAAGAGGAAGGTGTGACAAAGAAGGCCCAAGACGATTGAACAGTTAGAGGCCTGTATTAGACATGAATGGGAGAGCATTCCTATTTCTAAACTTGAGAAACTGGTCTCCTCTGTCCCCAGACGTCTGTTGAGTGTTGTAAGAAGAAGGGGGATGACACACAGTGGTAAAAATGGTAAATGGAGCTTACTTATAAAGTGCTTTCCAGCCCCCTTTGAGGGGCCCCAAAGCGCTTCACAGTACCAACCATCCACCCATTCATACACACATACACTGGTAGCGGTAGACTGCCTTGCAAGGCGCTGCCAGTCCTACCGGGAGCAGCTCGGGGTTAAGTGTCTTGCCCAGGGACACAACGAGGTATGCCGTGACCGGGGATCGAACCAGAGACCTTCTGATCCTGAGCCGGCAGCCCTGCCTCTACACCATCTCGGCTCCCCCAAAAAATGGACTTGTCCCAACTTTTTTGGGATTTGTTAGCCTGGTTAAAACCAGACCCTGTCCTTCACTTCGCTTCAGACAAGGAAGGGAAATGAGAATTGAGCGGAGCTGTGCAGGAAGGCGAGGGCCAGGCTAGGGATTTGTTGATGCCATGAAATTTTGAAACAACATATTTTTCCCTTAAAATTATAAATTCTCTCAGTTTAAATGTTTGATCTGTGATTTGTTTTCTATTCTGAATAAAATATTAGATGTTGGCACCTCCACATCATTGCATTCAGTTTTTATTCACAATTTGTTTAGTGTCCCAATTTTTTGGAATCTTATTTTTTTGGGGGTGGGGGGGAACGATCACAAAAGGATGAAACAGCAAAAAACCTAATTTATGAGAAAAAGTTATACTAAAAATAAACAATGTTATCTTGCCTACTGAAGTTGCTGTAAAGAAAAAAAGGTATTTTGCATACCGGTATTCAAGCAGTCTACCTATTTCTGTTACTACTGGCTTTTGCATGACATTAATGTGATGAGGATTTTAGATTTGTCAGGTATTACAACAGCAATGCTAAACTGGAAACAACAACAACAACAACAACAACAACAACAACAACAACAACAACAACAACAACAACTGAAATACAAAAAAAAAGGAAAATGCATTCCCATCTTCTCTATAACCATTCAATTATTTAGTTAGAGTTAGTTTTGCACAATATCCAAGTTTGGTGTTTGAGCTGCCTATTAGATCAGACATCATACTGTACATATATCATCAGGGCTCATGGTAAACCTGAAACACATAGGGACCTTTACAGCGCAGCAAAGATCTCAGTCAAAATAACTTTAGATTCATGGTTAAGATCAAAGTTCAGATCCAAACTGATTGGGGACAGATGAAGGAGAAGACGCACCACTTTGGGAATGTGGCCGAAACTATTGTGCAACTTTGCAGCAGGTAGAAACCTGTACGTGTGGCAGAACCAGTAAGGTGAGGAGGAAAAAGAAAGTTACAGCTGTCACTTACTCCAAGATCAGCTTTCTTCATCAAATGCACAGAGATCATGGTAACCACTTACTGTAATAATATACTGTACAGGTAAAGAAACACCCACTGCTCACCTTTGAGCTTGGAGTTTCTCAAATAAATCTGGGAAAGCAAAATAAGTACAGTACCAATATTTTTAGTGCACGTGAGGCTGTTCAGGTAATAAATAAAAAAAGGTAACATTTGTGCCCTTTAAGCTTCACGTCTCCCTTCACAAACATGAAACCAGCGATGTGGAGTAAAAGTAAAAGTTAGCTTCAGGTAAATAAACCTGACAGAAAGTAAGCTAACACCCACCTGTAGTTTTAATGTCTGACACGTTTTTGTACTCACCGTTTAAAAAGAAAGTGTTCAACAGAAGTTTTCAGCAGCCTTCCTCCTTTTTGTCTTTCTTTTCTTGTAAAGGACTCTCTGAAATGTTGAACTCAGGTGAGGAGGAGAAGGCGTGGCCTAAGCGCAAGGCCAGTTTCCTGACGTATGACGTGATGACGTCAGTACCTTGGAGTCCAAAGCAAAGTCCACAGATATACCGGTGACATGCATATGATGTGAGTCTAGATACATTTGGTGTCCAGGGTCAATATTTTTGGTCTGCTTTGTTGAAATGTTTTTTTTTTTTTTCAATCTTAATAATTTCTTGGTTATTTGTATAGATCATAATATGTTACAATTTATAACATTTATATAATTGCATTTACATGTAAATGTGTTTATAGTTCAATAAACATAACTTATTGTTGTCTGAGTCGGTCACTGTTTTTTTTCCCCATCTTGGAATATGATGGAAAAATGTTTATTTTCAATATTTTTTTTTTAAATCTGTCAATGTTTTTTTTTTCTAATCTGCGTAGATAGTCAATTATGCAATATTGCAGTACATAAATTTTAAACACCTTTTTTTAAACAAAAAAAATATGTGTCCGGGAATATTTAGTCCACTCTGTTACCTTATGGTTCTTTCCATTTAAATTTGTGGAATTACACTTCACACCTTTATAAACCGAATGAAATGATGTCACTTCTTTTTACTTAGGCTCTCAAGCACACAGGTATGTCTGCCCTTCTCTGAAAAATGACTTCAGTATGAAAAGCGTTAAAACCAAGAGTAATTTGTTTCAAAGTCAATCTTGTTACTGTAAAATCCGTGTATCATTCGTTCTTTGGTTATTCCGTTTCAAAATAAAAACGAAATAACGAAACAAGCTTTGGTTATTCCGTTTTTTCGTTTTAAAACGAAATTACAAACACGTTTTTTTTTTCGTTATTTCGTTTTTAAAACGAAATTTAAAAAACAGCCACTCTCAGCTGCTGAGAAACAAAGAAAATATTGAGCTAGACGAGATACCAATAGAGAGGAGAATTTAGCAAAAGACAGGGAAAGATGGAAACGCAACAAAAAGTTGGGAAGAGTCAGATTGGTGGCAGATCTAACACCAAGAGAGAAGAGGAGAAAGCAAAAATACTGGAGAAGAGCACAGGCTGCAAGCAGAGCTAGAAGAGTAGTACAGAAAGAAAAAGGATACCCAGCGCAAATTTCACATGTCTCAAAGTCAAACCAGACTTCCAGAGGGTTGAAAGAATTGGAAAACAGGTTGGTAGGCACTGTGTTGCAACATAGAGCTATGGGACGGATGATTTTGGTAAGTACTGTATCAAAGTCAACTACTTTGTAAAACTATTCAATCAAACTTTTCAGTGATACTGTATGTTTGACCAGTTTTACTTTCTAGTCTCAGGAAGGGCTCAGGGAAAAGGAGAGTGCAACGTAGGACCTTGGAACTGCACAGGAAGATAGAGAAGTTAGAAAAAAGACTGAAAACACAGATACAAAAGTATGACAAGTACCGTAAATCATATGAGAGACTAAAAAAAGATGGACTTTCTCCAAAAAGCAAAACGAACAAATTAGTTTGTCGATCCTTTGTCTCTGATAAGGTCAGGAAAACTCTTAACTATCACCATGCTCTTGTACAAAACATTAGAGAAACGTGCAAAAGTTCAACATCAGAGAGGTCTAGATTTCACAAGCTGTGTCTGGTAGAATTATAAAGTATCAACAGAAGGACTAAATACTCTTATTCCTACCTTTTATACTACCACATGTCATTTATACTGAGGATGGCAGTAGAGTAGTAGTAGTGAGGCATGCTGTTGTATCATGTAATAGGTAAACTGGCTATAATGACAAATTCAAAAAAGTTCGAGACAAAAACTACTGGACTCATCTTTATACTTTATGCTTTATTGTTTTTTTTTTTTCTTGAACTCTTTTGATTTCACCATGTCCTGGATGATGGAGAATCTTCACCATTGATACAACATGTGTGCCACAGTCTCCTCACCTTCATTCTGCTCGCTGCTTGGAACCGTCAAAACAGCTGCACCGCCCCGGCGAAATGACCATTAAAGTGCATTTTTTAAGCAAACGTTAGACTGAGACACACCTTTGCTATAACGTCGAGCAAACAAATAAATGTTCAGGTGCTTTTCTTGTTTGCGTGAGTGCAGCTACAGTGTGCGCTCTCAGGACATTATCACCTGCAGTGTTCCGTCAGTGAGGACTGAACTTTGAAAAAGGGCTTTCACCTACTCTGCTCCTGCTTCCTGGAATATCTTACAAAAAGATTTGAAGCTCTCGGCCCTGACCTCTCTAAATGGTTTTAGGAGTCTTTTGGAATCCTGGCAACAACCATTGCAGATATGTTCTTGTTTTTGATTTTGTACACCTACCTTGTGGTGTTTTGCTAGTTTTGATACTTTGCATTTCACGTTCTATTTCTCTCCTATGTTTTTATTTTTTTTATTTTATTTTTTCTGTTGTTTGTTGTTTCAGGAAATTCTACCATTGCTGTTCATCATTCTTTAGTTTGTAGCAGGTCGCTTTTGTAAATGAGCCCTCGAGGCTCAATGAGATTTACCTGACTAAATAAAGGTTGAATGAATGAATGAATTGAAAGGGCAAACATGTGTTGCAACTCGTTCCTTTCCTTCAGGGAACATGAGTTATGGTGCATAACTTTCAGTTCCCTTATCAGTCATTACACTTGGTGCAACACATTGACTATGGGAACGTAATTCAATCACGCCCTGGAAATGCTCTGGAAATGCATGCTTGTGAGAACTTATGCCTTAGACTACAGGCGCTAGCTGTTCTTTACTCTGTGGTAGAAAGAACAGCCTGAGTTACATCACATGCTGTGACATCCAAACTGTAGTGTTTCACAAACATGTTTGTTGATGCCCAGTTAGCAGTTGCACATATATCTGTTACTGGTACACCTCTGAATAAGGCCCAGGAAGTGGCTAGGCCTCTGGTTGAGTGAGCATGTACCCCAGAGGGCACCTGCTGACCTTTGCTGCTGTATGCCCTCTTAATGGCCTCAGTCACCCAGTGTGAGTGGCACTGTTTTGACAGGGCTCTGCCAGCAGCATGAGTAGCAAAACACACAAACAATTGGTTTGTTTTGCGCCAACTGACAGTTCTCTCCATGTAGATGCTCAGGGCCCTAACAGGACAGAGCACGTTCAGCTGCCTCTGTTCTACAGTTAGAATAGGGGGAGGAGGAAAAGTTGACAGCTCAAAGTCCAGACTTCTGGGATTTAAAGTTGGCACTTTTGGCACATATGCTGGGTTTGGACGCAGGGTGACCTTTGACCCGTCTGGGGCCAATCTGGTACACATTGGATGCACAGATAATGCGTGGATGTCACCCATGCGTTTTGCTGAGTACAGAGCTAAGAGCAATGCAGTTTTATAAGATAATAAATCCATCTTAATGATGCTAAGAGGCTCAAATGGAGGCTCCTACAAAGCATCCAGGACTAACTGTAGGTCCCACTTGGGGCCAAAGTCCTGCTCGGCGGTTTCTTCCTTAGTTAGCCCTTCATGAATCATATCATGAGAGGGTGGGAACCAGGTGATTTGCCTCCCTAGCCCTCGTGACATGCTGAGATGGCTGACAAAAAGACCTTAATGGTGGAGAAAGAGCTGCCCTTCTCCAGCAGGTCCTGTAGAAAGGTGAGAAGCTGGACCAAGTCACAGGAATAGGAAATAATATTCCTCTCTAGACACCAGGCCTCAAAAACACGCCACTTGCGAACGTAGATAGTCTGAGTAGACTGTGCTCTCGCTCCCTGAATTGTGTTTACCACATTACTAGGCAGTCCTGAGGCCATTAGCCAGTCCCTTTCAACAGCCAAGCCCAGAGCTGCCACAGTTCTGGGCGTGGATGTAGGATCTGCCCGTGGGCCTGGGTCAGCAGGTCCCTGTGGAGGGGGCAGCTACCAAGGTGCCCCTTCCAGCAGTGGAATCATCTCTGGGAACCATGCTTTCTGCGGCCACCTGGGGACTATCAGTATTAGCGAGAGAGCCCCCTGGCGTACAAGTTCCAGTGTTGCCTGAAACAAGGGAACAGGTGGAAACGCGTAATACAGCCTCCCCACTGGCCAACTGTACGTCAGGGCATCTGTCCCCAGCTGTGTTTATGTCTCCCTTATTGAGTGATACAAGGGTAATGCGTGTTGTAGCTGCAAGCAAACAGATCTGCGTCAGCCCTCCCGTATCGTGCCTAGACCTGGTCCACGATACGTGGGTTCAACCACCACCCTGAGGGGAGGAGGGGCCCTCTTGAGAGGGCATCTACCCTGTGATTTAGCTCGCCCTCGATGTGGGTCGCCCTCAGAGACAAGATCCGGAATATGCACCACGTGAGCAGTTTCTGTGTGAACCTGAGGAGGGGCTGGGACCTTGTACCGCCTTCTCTGTTGATGTAGGACACTGTCGTCCTGTTGTCTGATTTTATCAGCACATGTTGTTGTGCAACCAACCCCTTCCTGTAAAAGTGTTTCAGAGAAAAAAAAAACTGCTCTGAGTTCAGGAAATTTATGTGGAGTTTGGCCTCCTGTTGTTTCCAGACCCCTTGGGCATACTGGTTTCTGCAGAGACCTCCCCATCCTGGTTTTGACGCGTCCATACCCCCCATAGAACCCCCCGAGGGACGAGGTCGAATGCCTTCTCCAAGTCCACAAAGCACAGGTAAACTGGTTGGACAAACTCCTACGTACCCTCTAGGACCTTGCTGAGGGTGTAGAGCTGGTCCAGTGTTCCACACGACCAGCACAAAAACCACACTGCTCCTCCTGAATCCGAGATTCGACTATCCGACGGACCCTCCTCTCCAGAACCCCTGAATAGACCTTACCAGGGAGGCTTAAGAGTGTGATCCCCCTATAGTTGGAACACATCCTACGGTCCCCCTTTTTGAATAGGGGAACCACCACCCCAGTCTGCCAATCCAAGGGAACTGCCCCCGATGTCCACGCGATATTGCAGAGTCGCGTAAGCCAACACAACCCCACAACATCCAGAGCCCTAAGGAACTCAGGGCGAATCTCATCCACCCCCGGAGCCCTGCCACCGCGGAGCTTTTTAACCACCTCGGTGACCTCAGCACCAGAGATTGGAGAGCCCGACCCAAAGTCCCCAGGCTCCGCTTCCTCAGTGGAAGACGTGCCAGTAGGATTGAGGAGGTCTTCGAAGTATTCCGCCCACCGACTCACAACATCCCGAGTTGAGGTCAATAGCACGCCATTCCCACCATACCCCCCGAGATGCCGGATGGTGGACCAGAATCGCCTCGAAGTCGTACGGTAGTCATTTTCCATGGCCTCTCCAAACTCTTCCCACGCCAGAGTTTTTGCCTCAGCAACCATCCGAGCCGCATGCCGCTTGGACTGTCGGTACCTATCTGCTGCTTCTGGGGTCCAACAGGCCAAAAAGGCCCAATAGGACTCCTTATTCAGCTTGATAGCATCCCTCACCGCCCGTGTCCACCACCGGGTTCGAGGATTGCCACCATGACAGGCACCAACAACCTTGCGGCCACAACTCTGATAAGCTACCTTGACAATAGAGGCGCGGAACATGGCCAACTCGGACTCAATGTCCCCCGCCTCCCTCGGAACGTGATCAAAGCTCTCCCGGAGGTAGGAGTTAAAGCTCCTTCTTACGGGAGACTCTGTCAGATGTTCCCAGCAGACCCTCACAATATGTTTGGGTCTGCCAGGTCTGACCGGCATCCTCCCCCACCATCGGAGCCAACTCACCACCAGGTAGTGGTCAGTTGACAGCTCTGCCCCTCTCTTCACCCGAGTGTCCAAGACATGCGGCCGCAGATTAGATGAGACGACAACAAAGTCGATTATCGAACTGCGACCTAGGGTGTCCTAGTGCCAAGAGCACATATGTACACCCTTATGCCTGAACATGGTGTTTGTTATAGACAATCCATGACGAGCACAGAAGTCCAATAACAGAACACCACTTGGGTTCATATCAGGGGGGCCGTTCCTCCCAACCACACCCTTCCAGGTCTCATTGTCATTGCCCACGTGAGCGTTGAAGTCCTCCAGTAGAACAAGGGAGTCCCTAGGAGGCGCATTCTCCAATAACCCTTCCAAGGACTCCAAAAAGTTTGGGTAATCTGTGCTGCCGTTTGGCGCATAGGCACAAACAACAGTCAGAGCCCGTCCCCCCACACGTAGGCGAAGGGAGGCTACCCTCTCGTTCACCGGGGTGAACCCCAACGTACAGGCACCAAGATGGGGGGCAACAAGTATGCCCACTCCTGCTCGGCGCCTCTCACCAGGGGCAACTCCAGAGTGGAAGAGTGTCCAACCCCTCTCAAGGAAACTGGTTCCAGAGCCAGAGCCATGTGTTGAGGTGAGTCCGACTATTTCTAGCCGGAACCTCTCAACCTCACACACTAGCTCAGGCTCCTTCCCCACCAGAGAGGTGACATTCCATGTCCCAATGGCCAGCTTCTGTAGCCGAGGATCAGACCGCCAGGGTCCCCGCCCTCGGCCACCACCCATCCCACATTGCACCCGACCCCTTTGGCCCCTCCCATAGGTGGTGAGCCCATGGGAAGGGGGACCCACGTCTCCTCTTCGGGCTGTGCCCGGCCGAGCTCCATGGGTAAAAGCCCGGCCACCAGGCGCTCGCCAACGTGCCCCACCTCCGGGTCTGGCTCCAGAGTAGGGCCCCGGTGACCCGCGTCCGGGCGAGGGAACATTGATTCCATTACTGTTACTCATCATAAGGGGTATTTGTGGCCTTGGCCTTCTTAATACCAGAAACCAGCTATTTCCTTGTCCTTCTCAGCTCTTCTGAGTTTCCAGACCTGAAGGCAGTGTTTCTAGCTACCAGCAGGGTGTGCACCCCTGCATTCAGCCAAGGTTTTCTGTTGGGGTAGCTTTTAACATATTTTGTGATGGAGACAATGTCAGTACATGTGCTATTGTACCCCAGAACTGAGGATGTTTATTGGTCCAGATCAAGTGATCTTCCATTTTAAGCAGCTTTTTTGAAAACTTACCAGTCTGTTTGTTCAAAACAATCTCTCAGTGTGAGGCCACTGTCCTGGATCCAACATTTAACTATTTTGTACCAGTCTGGAACGTCCCAGTAGGGGAAGATAAGCAGGGGCCATTAAGATTGAAATGTGGTCTGACAGTCCTAGGTGGGGACGGGGTTCGGCTTTGTATGCATCTTTTATGTTCATGTAAACATGATCCAGCATGTTGTTTCCACGTGTTGATATGGCCACATGCTGGTAAAAACTTGGGAGGCGGTTCTTTAGATTCACATGATTAAAGTCTCCGGCCACAATGTAAAGAGCCTCAAGGTGTACACTCTACAGCGGTTTCTGCAGGGCTTCATTTGCATTAGCATCGGGAGAAATGCAAACAACTGTGATGAAAGTCACTGTGAACTTGTGGGGTAAATAATGTGGCCGACACCTCACTGTAATCTGTTCCAAAGCCTTAGAGCATGAATTTTTTTAAACAACAGTACAGTTTGTGAACCAACTTTTACTCGCGTAAATGTACACTCTGCCTCCCAGTGTTTTCTCCGTTAGCTCGCTGCAGCGGTCTGCTCTAAAAAAAAAAGAAAGTCTGTCATCCAGCTGGAAGACTGTATCCGACGTTTCACTCATAATCCATGTTTCTGTGTGGCAAAGCACCGCAAACATCATCTCTTCTGAGGCGCCCGCTCTCAGACAAAGTAAATCCATCTTGTCCAACGAGCAGATGTTCGACAGAAAGAGCTCCAGCATTGGGAGTTTTCCGGCTTTAGCGTTGGCTCATAGCCTCACCAGAACCCCCCGGCGTCCCCTCCTCTTAAGCCGGGAGCAGTGCTTCCTCTTCTGCCCGCTGGAACGCCTCTACTGCAGCTTCCAGGTAGATTACTTCAAGATCTTTATTCTGCTTAGCGTAGTTTTGAGTTTGTTGCTGATTTCTGCTACATTTCGTGGCAAATCTACTCCTATTCTCATCATTTCGGTTCGGCTATAGTTCACACCCATAAATTGCACGGAGTAAGGGTTCAATATCAAAACTTCTAAAAACTGGGATTGTACCGGGAGTCCGTGAAGCTGCAATTGCTCTGAGCATAGCCATCTTGGTTTTATTATTATTATTGTTATTATTAATATGAGTATTCATATTATTATTCATATTATTATTATTCATATTATTATTCATATTATTATTATTATTATTATTATTATTATTATGCTACAAATCCTTAAACTCTTCCGGTTATGAAGTCAGAGTATCTTAAAAAGTAAAACAGAAAGTTACTCTAAATGTAAAACGGACATCAATGATCAGTACTAAATAACTTCACGAACACGACTAGCCATGCCATGACCAAAGCATGTCTGCACTCTTCTCTTCAGTGATGGAGGCAGAAATGTCTGTCTTAACAACAATGAAAAAGTGGCCTAATGTTGGGACAATAAATAAATAAAGGACAGCTACGCTCTGCTATTACCTGCATCAACACAAATCCGAGAAACACACAATGACGCCTCGTTACAGTATTCACCTGTCAAATAAGCTGCAAGGACTTTTTATTCTCCTGTGCTCGGAGGAGAAACTCCTCACAGAGCCACAGTGAAATGCAGATAAAACAAACTGAGCTGTCAATGATAACACTCAGCTCAAACCTGGGAAGACATCTTTAGTCATCATCTGTAGAATAAAATATGAGACAATTTCCCCTTCATAACAAAAACGTAATAAAAGAAGAAGTTGCATCAAAATATCGATGAAAGATCAAAACTGAAAGAAGTACACTGAGAATAAAACATGCAAATATAATACCAATTAAATTCAAATGTTTTGTTTCAAAGACTGATGGGACAACAAAAAACAACATTTAAACAACAAAATGTTTAGTTCTCAAACTCGAGCATCCATCCATCCTCTTTACCCGCCTCTTCCTTTTCTGGTTGTGGGGGTCACTAGTGCTCATTTCCAGCAATCGCTGTGCGAGAGGTGGGGGACACCCTGGACAGGTCTCCAGTCCATCACAGAGACAAACAACCATTCACTCTCTCTTACACCTAGAGACAATTTAGAGTTACCAATCAGCCCAACATGCATGTTTTTGGTCTGTGGGAGGACACTGGAGTAACCGGGAAAAAAAAAACATGCATGCACAGAGAGAACATGCAAACTGCACCCAGAAAGGTCACCAGCTGAGCTTCAATCCAGTGACCTTCTTATTGAGAGGAGCAAGCTCTACAAACTGTGTAACGGTGCCATAAAGGCAACAGAGTTTAATTTTTATTTTTCACCTACAATTTGAAAATCAAAACATCGGACGAGGCACCAGGCTCAGGTTAGTCCCTGCAGACACACCGACTGTATTAATGTCTGCAGAGTCAGCAGGATTTAAGCAGTTGTTTGTTTGTTGAAGTCCAGATTTGATTGTTCAGCCGGGACAGATGTGCAGCACATGTACAAGCAACAAATTACCACACTGATTACACCTTACACTTTATTTATTTATTTACCTTTATTTCACCAGGCAAATCCCATTGAGATCAGATATCTCTTTTCCAATGGAGGTCTGGGCCTGAAGGCAGCTTAACATGCATGTTTTTGGTATGTGGGAGGAAACCGGAGTGCCCGGAGAAACCCCCTGTAAACATGAGAACATGTAAACTTCACACAGACAGACTCCAGGCCCAAACCCGGGAACTATTGCTTTAACAGAGTACCCAAGTAATATCGACAGATCGAGTCCTAAAACTTCTATCGAGGTCTTTTTGTCCCGCTCGAGTACTCGTAGTGACGTTGCACTGACGTCATTACGTCACATGTCACATGATCCGCACCGAGCTAGTAGACGCTACCAAATGGATTCCTCTGTGCGCACGGATGTATGGAGCAGGCCCAGTCTTGTCAAAAATGTAAAAATGCGTAGTGTTTTATTATTATTATGAAACTGTTTATAATTTTATAGAATGCTTTGCTGCTCATTGAATCAACTTCTGTCACTAACCACCGTAGATTGTGACAGGAGGTGGCGGTGTTGGAATTCAAGTGTAGTGGGCATGATCTTGTCCACTTTGATACACCTGTGTACTATTGAACTGTTCCAGAGATGACCTTTACTGACCTTTCAGTAAAGCAAGACATTTTACTACAAATTATTCCATTAGTTATAATCTGAGAATATAGTCACCAAAAGAGACTATTTCTATCTTTGATTTTATTCTAATGTAATCAAAAGAATAACTTTTGTCATTTTCATGATATATGTTATATGCTGTTATTCTTTAAATGTGAAACATCAATGTGTCATTTCTGCAAATGAAAAGGTGTCAAAGTTCAGCTAGAATGTCAAACTGACTTACATAGAAATTGTTTTTGTCGAGTTTCAGCTAAAACCCTCATCTAGCGTCTGAAAGTCTCTTCACTCAGATACTTTTCCTAAACAATTCCCTTCTGCGCTGAATTTCACCTTGAATAGTGATAACAAGTGGACCAATGAAAAAGAAACAAGTCTCATCTCTCATCTCATGATCTTTTTAAGTTCTAAGTTTTGCTGAAACGCTTCAGAGTTTGCTGGGAGCTTCAAAAGAGATGTGAACCTTCCCAAAGGGCTGGGGTACGTTTGGTCAAGAGCTAACGACCTTCGTCTTCAGCTAGGACTGATAACCTGCTGTTATGAGCCCACTTCGAACGAGCGTAAGCTCAAAACTTTGTTTATTCCTTCATGGAATAGTTATCTTGAAGTCAGAGGCCTGAAGCTGACACATTTTCTGATGGTCGATGCGGAACCCAGGAGACGTTGAAAACGTAAACGAATAACCTGCTCTGAGGTACTGGTTCCCACAAGGACCCGTGCATCTGAAAAGCTACAAGGTCTTCTCTCTTACCGGGCTGTCGTCAAAAGGTAAAGAGCTGTTTACAAACGTACCTGGATTTTAGCAGAAGTCGGATGAGAAGTGTCACTTTGGTAACATGCTCACGATAATTTCCTTTAAACCATCTTCCTCCTATTCTTTTCCCTCAAATTCTAAGCTGGAAACTAATTAAGTTAAAGAGCCCTCAGACTAAATATGTTTAACATCCAGTATTTAGGTCTGTTGTGTTAAATTTAAGTGTGCTGACGTATTAAATTGAAAGAAAGTGAAATCATGTCAATCAAGTGTAATGGTGTTAATTTAGTGATTTATTTTAAATAAATGGTAGTGTCTTTGGCATACCAACTAAGTTAACGTCTCTGTCACTTAATGGCTTTATTTATTTATCCATCATAAAGATCACAGAAATATTGGGTAAACTGAAAAAGAAAAGAATCCGTGAAATTACTATTCAATCTGAATAAGTAAATTAATTAAGGATAAAGAGGTCAGCTTAATACTGACCCCTGTTAAAATCCTTTAGTTACATCTGGGTGGCACTATATGTGTTTAAAGACACAATATATGGTCTCCCTCATGTTTCCTTCATCTGGTGGCCCGTAATACAGTCGGTGTGTCTGCAGGGACTAACCTGAGCCTGGTGCCTCGTCCGATGTTTTGATTTTCAAATTGTAGGTGAAAAATAAAAATTAAACTCTGTTGCCTTTATGGCACCGTTACACAGTTTGTAGAGCTTGCTCCTCTCAATAAGAAGGTCACTGGATTGAAGCTCAGCTGGTGACCTTTCTGGGTGCAGTTTGCATGTTCTCTCTGTGCATGCATGTTTTGTTTTTTTGACGTGGGCGCCGCAGGGTACTTTCACTATGTTAATATTAATAATAATAACTAATAGTTTTGTTTTCCCTGTGACTTATCTGCAGTATGATAAATGATAGGAGCATAATAAATGCTCCCAATGTTTTGTTGGTCTTTTTTTTTTTTGTGGTAAATAATAAAGTTTTGATGCATTTTTATATATTTATTTATTTTGCATCTCAAGAGCCTATGACATCATCGACAACTCGAGTACTACTCAAGTTTATTTATGTTAATGTCGAGTTTAAAAATTGTGTACTCGTTCAACCCCTACCGGGAACTGAACCCAGGACCTTTTGGCAAACCGCTAATCCTTCGTGCAGCCCAAAGTGCAATCCAAGGAAATTACTGAGTCGTGACATAACTTGTGATTTTATTCTGTTTGTCTCCGGTTCAATCTACAGATTTTGAAATATTCTTATTGATTTGGTGTTTTGTTTTTTTCCCCTCATGGCTGAACTTCCTTTGCGTCATCCTGAAACCAACTCAAACTGCTGCCGTGACTCAGAAGCCGAGGTCTGACCAAGATTTTTTAAATCGGATTATTTTAACACACTAACTTAATAAAAAGTGAACACCAGAGAGGCAGAAGTCAGTTTGTTTAGATTCTTCATCACCGCCAAACCCTCCAGTTTGGCAAGATGTCAGGTAACCAAAGCTTCATGTAATAAACAGAACAGATCAAGGTTCTGTGCTTACAGGCATGTTGTTTCTGGTTTGGCAGGTTTAGACACGCTGAACCCTCAAACTGATCTGACGGACAAGAGAGATGCCCGTTAGTTTTAGCAGCCTATTAGAGGAAAACGTGTCAAACCCTATGCCAAATTTGAAACTTGTTAATAAATTCTCTGCCCCCCGAGTTGATATCCATCCATCCATTATCTTTTACCTGCTTCTTCCTTTTCAGGTTGTGGGGGCTTCACTGGTGCCCAAGACTATCAGCCAGTCCATCACAGGGACAAACAATATTCACTTTCTCACTCACAAGGCTGTCAGACTCATGAATAAATAAATAATAAGAATAAACACTGCAAAATGTCACATCATGTTGATACTGATCTGTTTCTTGTTGCTGCGTTCATCTGTGACCATCTGCTCATAATGACTCATGTTCGTGCTGCTGTTTATAATGATGTTTTTCTACTACATTAGGGCTTAGTGTATTACTAGCTGATGTCTCTCTTAGTTAATCCTAGATGTTATTATTGTTTTTCTCTTGCATTTGTTGTTGGATGTAACTGGGACCCTGTGTACATAATCTCGTTTTCAACACATGTACTACATGCGGTGCAAATGACAATAAATTCTCTCTGACTCTGACTCTGACTCTGACAACTTAGAGTTGCCAGTCAGTCCAACATGCATGATTTTTGGTTTGTGGGAGGAAACTGGAGCATCTGGAGAAAACCCATGCATGCACGAAGGGAACACACAAACTCCACCCAGAAGGGTATCGGACCAGGATTTGAACTGGCGACCTTCTCGCTGAGAAGAATTTGATATTTTAAATGTAAAACAAATGTTGTTGATTCTTATTTTGTTTAAACCAATACTTAAAATTTATAGCAGACCTCATGACAGTTGGCCAACTAAGAAGCCCCCCTGCCCCCCCCCCAAAAAAAATATAAATGTATATAGATATACACATATTTACATATATATCCATATACATACATATATATCCATATACATACATATATATCCATATACATACATATATATCCATACACGTACATATATATCCATACACATACATATATATATATATATATATATATATTTGATTTGATTTGATTTATTTATTCATTCATTTTATAATTAAAACAAGAAAACAATACAATACAAACAAGAGAGAAAAAAATATATAAAATGAAAGGCGGCAGAAGAAGAAAAAATCTTATTTTTTCTGCCCCTTTTCTCCAATAAACAATTCATATAGACAACTACTTGGATTACAAGATAAATAATCAACATGATTTTAGCATTTAAGAATAAACACATGACACAACCAACTCATAATTTCCAAAATAGTGAACAACATAAATAATAATTACTACCCTCTGTGTCATACACAAACTTCCAAATTTCAACTCATTTAAATATATGTTTTTAACCGTTTAAACTTAATCATTCTTTTGAATGAAACCATTGATCTGACCACTTTAATATCAGACTCCAATTTATTCCATAACCCTATTCCTTGAATTATGGTTGATCTTCCCCTCAAACTTGTCCTAAAAGGTGGCTTCACAAATATATCTGTCCCTTTAAGATTATAATTACTTGTTCTTCTAACAAAATATTTCTGAATATTAGAAGGAAGTGCATTAGTTTGAGCTTTATACAAAATTATCAAAATATTATAATCAATTAAATCATAAAATTTCAACAGTTTTGTTTGATGAAACAAAATGCTTGAAGGATGATGAAAATTCTTTCTGGTGATAATTCTAATAGCTCTTTTCTGCAAAATAAAAATTGGCATTGTAATTGATTTACATGCCGTACCCCAAACGCTAATACCGTAAATTAAGTGTGGCACAAATAATGTATTATACAACAAAAAAAGTGCTTTATCATTTAGTAAATCCCTAACTCTGTAAAATATCGCAATAGACCTAGATAATTTTGCTTTAACTGAACTTACATGATGTTTCCAAGACAATTTATCATCAATAATGATGCCCAAGAACTTCGCTTCAGAAACTCTCTGAATCTCAGATCCCTCAATTAAAAATGGAAAATCAATTGATTTATTTTTATTACTAAAGATCATATAACTAGTTTTATCCAAATTTAACGTTAATTTATTAATTTTAAACCAATTCTGAATTTTTGCAAGTTCTGTCATCATTAATTCTAAAGTTTGTTGAATATTGTTACCACAACCAAAAAAAGTGGTGTCATCAGCAAAAAGAATGCACTTGAGGAGTCCTGATACCTGTACCAAATCATTTATATATAATATAAATAGCTTTGGTCCTAGTATCGATCCCTGAGGAACTCCACATGTTATAGTGCTGAGCTCAGATTTCACTTCATCCATCTGCACAAACTGTTTCCTTTTACTCAAATAACTACAGACCCATTTCAATGCCAGTCCTCTAATACCATATCTATGTAACTTGTCAAGGAGAATATTATGATCCACTGTATCAAATGCTTTCTTTAAATCAACAAAAACACCCACACAATACTGTTTTTGATCCACCGCTGTAGTAATTAATTCCATCAACTCCATTAGAGCCATGGATGTTGAATTTCCAGTTCTAAAACCATATTGATTGTTGGTGAGAATATTAAATTTGTCAACAAACTGATCCATTCTAATTGCAAACAGTTTCTCCAAGATTTTTGAAAATTGTGGCAATAGTGATATAGGTCTGTAATTATTAAACTCAGATTTGGAACCACTTTTAAAAAGAGGTATCACCTTAGCCACTTTCATGCGATCAGGAAAAACTCCAGAAGAAAAGGACAGGTTACATATATATGTGAAAGGCTTAATTACATAACCCATTATATTTTTTACAAAAGTCATATCCATATCCAGCCAGTCCTTAGATTTTTTGTCAGCAAACATGTTCACAATATTCATTATTTCTACAGAATCAGTTTTCTCCAGGAACATACTGTTGACATAACCCTCAATTAAATGATTTGTATTTTTGTCAACTTTCGGTATTTTTGCAGCAAGGTCTGCACCAACATCCACAAAGTATTTATTAAACCCGTTAACAATTTCATTTTTATCATTAGTTTCATTGTCATTTATGACAAAATTTTGTGAATTACTATTTCTTACATGTTTTTTTACAACACTATTTACAACCTTCCATGTTGCCCTCATGTCCCCATTACATTTACTCAATAAATCACTGTAATATTCTTTCTTATGTTTCCTTATTATCCCCACTAGTTTATTTTTGTACCTCTTATATTTATCTTCAGCTTCTTGTGTTTTACTTTTCAAAAAAATAGAATACAAATGATTTTTCTTTCTACATGCATTTTTCAAACCTTTAGTCATCCATTTTTGATCCACAAATTTCTTTTTAGTATAATGGTTAAGCACACAGTTTTTTTCATACAGTGTTTCCAAAGTATTCATAAATTCATCATATGATTCATTAACATCTTCCACGTAGACATTATCCCAGTTTAGATTAACTAAATCATTTATAAATTTATCCATAGCTGTTTTTGATGTATTTATAATTTTCTTCTTTTTTTCAATTTTGATCATATTACTATGATATTTTTTGTAGATAGAAAAAACCGGTAAGTGATCACTAAGATCAGTCATTAGAATGCCACTAACCACATCCCCATTTATTGTATTTGTAAAAATATTATCCAATATTGTAGCACTGTGCGTAGTTATCCTTGTTGGTTTCGATATCAATGGGTAAAGGTTTAAAGTATGCATTGAGTCAATGAATGTACTGGTATTATAGGAATTTCTCAAACTCCCTAAATTGATATTGAAATCGCCACATATGAACATTGTTTTGGTGCAACCTTTTTCCAAAATTACAGTAATTTTATCAGTAAATGTATCAATGTTTGAATCAGGCGGTCTATAAACACAACTTATTATAATGTTTTTATCCTTATTATTTATTATTTCAATTGTTATCATTTCAATCACTTTGTCCTCAGTTATAGACATTTCCTCAATTAGTTTACATTTTATTTCATTTTTAACAAAAAGGGCCACCCCACCACCTCTCCTGTTAGCTCTGTTCCTATAATATAATTCGTACCCATCAATGTAAACATTATTTACATTTTCATCGTTAAGCCACGTTTCAGATAGTGCTATTATTGAAAATGTTGTTTTTAACTGTTTTAAATAATCCGAAATGTTTGAAATGTTTGCATTTAAACTTCTACTATTGAAATGAATTATTGATAGTCCAGACTTGATTAGACGTATGTCGTTAAACTTCGTCTCATCATAATATTCACAGACGTCTTCAGTTGGAAAGAATTCCGTTACAATCTCATCACTGACACTGTAAATTTTTTGATCAGAGTCATCATTCGTTATCATTACCA
>JBBPBX010004444.1:0-31971 GCA_038048925.1 Garcialebias charrua | reverse complement strand
TGTGCCAAAAGTGCCAACTTTAAATCCCAGAAGTCTGGACTTTGAGCTGTCAACTTTTCCTCCTCCCCCTATTCTAACTGTAGAACAGAGGCAGCTGAACGTGCTCTGTCCTGTTAGGGCCCTGAGCATCTACATGGAGAGAACTGTCAGTTGGCGCAAAACAAACCAATTGTTTGTGTGTTTTGCTACTCATGCTGCTGGCAGAGCCCTGTCAAAACAGTGCCACTCACACTGGGTGACTGAGGCCATTAAGAGGGCATACAGCAGCAAAGGTCAGCAGGTGCCCTCTGGGGTACATGCTCACTCAACCAGAGGCCTAGCCACTTCCTGGGCCTTATTCAGAGGTGTACCAGTAGCAGATATATGTGCAACTGCTAACTGGGCATCAACAAACATGTTTGTGAAACACTACAGTTTGGATGTCACAGCATGTGATGTAACTCAGGCTGTTCTTTCTACCACAGAGTAAAGAACAGCTAGCGCCTGTAGTCTAAGGCATAAGTTCTCACAAGCATGCATTTCCAGAGCATTTCCAGGGCGTGATTGAATTACGTTCCCATAGTCAATGTGTTGCACCAAGTGTAATGACTGATAAGGGAACTGAAAGTTATGCACCATAACTCATGTTCCCTGAAGGAAAGGAACGAGTTGCAACACATGTTTGCCCTTTCAATTCATTCATTCATTCAACCTTTATTTAGTCAGGTAAATCTCATTGAGCCTCGAGGGCTCATTTACAAAAGCGACCTGCTACAAACTAAAGAATGATGAACAGCAATGGTAGAATTTCCTGAAACAACAAACAACAGAAAAAATAAAATAAAAAAAATAAAAACATAGGAGAGAAATAGAACGTGAAATGCAAAGTATCAAAACTAGCAAAACACCACAAGGTAGGTGTACAAAATCAAAAACAAGAACATATCTGCAATGGTTGTTGCCAGGATTCCAAAAGACTCCTAAAACCATTTAGAGAGGTCAGGGCCGAGAGCTTCAAATCTTTTTGTAAGATATTCCAGGAAGCAGGAGCAGAGTAGGAGAAAGCCCTTTTTCCAAGTTCAGTCCTCACTGACGGAACACTGCAGGTGATCATGTCCTGAGAGCGCACACTGTAGCTGCACTCACGCAAAGACATGTAGGAGGAGATGTATGAGGGCAGCAGACCGAGAAGTGATTTAAAGATGAAAATGTACCAGTGGAAGAGTCTGCGTGAGGTTAATGATGTCCAGTTAACCAGTGAATACAGGGTGCAGTGGTGGGTACGATAATCACAACCAGTTATGAATCTTAGTGCACCATGATAGACAACATCCAACATCTGCAGGGTGCTTGTAGGAGCATTCATGTAGAGAATGTCACCGTAATCAATGGAGGGAAGGAAAGTCACAGATACAAGGCGTTTCCTAACATTCAGTGTTAGACATGATCTATTTCTGAAAAAGAAACCCAGTTTAACTTTCAGTTTCTTTACTAGGTTTTCCACGTGGAGTTTAAAAGAGAGCTGTGAATCAACCAGGATACCCAAATATTTATAGGAATCAACAAACTCAATAGGGACACCATTTGAAGATAAAATCAGAGGAAGATCTGCTGGGACCACCTTCCTACTTGAAAAAAAAGCATCCCTTTTGTTTTATCAGCATTTAGGACAAGTTTGAGACGGAACAAATCTGATGATGTCAAAAGTGGATTGTAGTAACTGGAAAGCCTTAGCTACTGTTTTAGCTCGACAGTAAACAACTGTGTCATCAGCATAGAAATGTAAGGATGCATCAGGGATGCTCTGACCTACATTAGCTATGTAGATTGTTAAGAGGGTTGGTCCTAAAACTGAGCCTTGTGGTACACCATTTTTAACTGTTAAATAGCTGGAAGAAGTACCATTATGTTGAACACATTGCCTCCGATTGGAAAGATAATTAGAAAACCAACCGATGGTGTGATCAGAGAAACCAATTTCTGAGAGCTTATGACACAGGATGTTATGATCCACAGTGTCAAAAGCTTTAGACAGGTCTAAGAAAAGTGCAGCACAGTAATCCTTAGCATCCAATGCTTCAACAATGTCATTCAAAACCTTCAGAGAAGCAGTTGTTGTGCTGTGTTTTTTCCTGAAACCAGATTGATGGAGAGGTAAGATGTTAAATGAGTCCAGATAATTTTTGATCTGAGAGTTTATCAGTTTTTCTAGAACCTTGGCTAAGATGCAGAGTTTAGAGATCGGTCGATAATTGTTCAGTGAGGTGGGGTCACCTCCCTTCAGCAAAGGAAGAACAAAGGCTGTTTTCCAAGCATCCGGAATGGTGTTTTGGCTTATGGACAGATTAAAGATGTGGGTCACAGGGACTGTGATGATATGAGCAGCCAGCCTTAAGAAATAAGGTGGAAGTTCATCTGGACCTGCAGATTTTTTAGGATCAAGATCATTTAACAATTTATTTACCTCAATGACTGAGAACGGAGAAAAAGAGAAGGTGTGATTAACTGAGGATTTACTTGAAGGAGGGATTTGATTTGTAGAAGTTTGATTATTAGATGAAGTGGCTGATTTTCCATTTGTAACTGTGTCAAATAATGAACTAGAAGCAACAGAATGTTTATTGAAACAGTTCAGGATCTTGTGCTTATTTGACATAGGAACAGAGTCAACAAGAAGTTGTGATGGGAGGTCAGATGATTGGGGGGTGCCTGAGAGAGATTTGATGGTTTTCCAGAATTTTATAGGGTCGTTTAGATTTTTGGAGGTCTGAGATAAGAAGAAGTTACGTTTTGCGGCTTTGATGGCAGTTGTGCATTTATTCCTCAGCTGCCGAAAATCAATGCCCAAGCTCGGTGAAGTACACTTGGAGGATGTAGGTGGGGTGCCAGCCCTTTTTATGCAAAGAGGGCGGGGCTTAATTGCTGACGCTGACACCCACCTGCCTTTAGAAAAGGCGTGATTGTATTATTTCAGGTGAACAGCGCAGCGGCGCAATTCCCATAGTCAATGTGTTGCACCTCGTTCCCTTCCTTCAGGGAACATGAGTTATGGTGCATAACTTTCAGTTTCTGCTTCATTAAAAAAAAATAAAACTCCACATCATAAAATGCTTAAAACTATAACAATTTAGTCTGAACTTTTTTAAATTGCATTTATAAAAAGTCTAACATGAGGATAAATGTGTGATGTACCTGATGCAGATTTGGAATACAGTTATGACCAAATCATTTGTTGATAGGACTTTAAATGAAAAATGATTTACAGTATTTGCCAACTCAATCAGCAAAATATAGTGTGGTCACAATTTAAAAGGTTACTACAAACATTGTTATTATCATGTTTAAAAGAAAGCAATATTAAAGCGCTAACCCTGCTGCCTAAATGGGGAAAAAAATAAACATTAACTGGGGGAAGGTACAAAAAGAAATGATTAAGGTTATTTCTTAAAGAATTTAATTTTTTTATTCATATTTTTTTGTAAGAACCATTTAGGCAAATTAAAAGCACTATTTAAAACATGTGGATTAATCATAAGGTGTACAGTACACTCATTTATTTTTATTTTTCCACACAACTTCATTTCTGAAGCTCTCGACCTTGACCTCTCTAAGTGGCTTCAAACATCTGTTAAGTTCCTGACAAAAACCAATGCAGACATGTTCCTGTTTTTAGTTTTCTTTTACCTTATAATCTGGCAGTTTTTTGTTTGTTTGTTTATTTGTTTTGTTTTGTTTTTACATTTCCTTTTGATTGTCCTTTTGGTTGCCATTTTACTTTAACTTGATAAGAAAATCATTTGTATGCATCCTTTATGATTGTCTATTGTTGTTGTTGTTATCCACTGTTGTCATCACTCTGTTAAAAATGTGTCTCTTGTCATTGCCCCGAGGTTCAATGGGATTAACCTGTCTAAATAAAGGTTGAATGAATTAATTTGTTATAAAACACCTTTTTTATTTTTGTCTTTGCTTAGTGACTCATATTACATTTATAGTTAAATATATCCTGACTTCATCCTCAATTTATTTTATTCATGATTTAGTAGTTTAACACCTGCCTTGTGTGTGTTGATTTGACATTATTTTCAGCTCTTAATGGTCATATTGTGGTGTGTTGGGAGGCATGTGGCCTCATCTCTCTCTCACCCAGTAGGAGGAGCCAGCGAGGTGCTCCCCAGGTTTTACCAGGTGATGAAGAAGAAGTGTTCGTGTGTTCATTCATTCATTCTGTAACTGGTTTTGACGCTCGAAGGATTAAAGGCAACTGCTTGCAGATCAGTTTGTTTCTCCTTCTTCACACGCTACAGTTGGTGACCTGACGTGAAATATGTCAGAACCAAACGAGGATGTTGTTTCTTCTTCGGACCCCGCCGCCGCGACGTCTGCCCAGCTGTTGCAGCCGAACCCAGCCGACTTTGCTCCCGCAGCGAGTGTTAAGCTCCCGGAGTTCTGGCAGAGTGACCCGGTTTCGTGGTTCCAGCACATCGAGGCACTCTTTCGCCTCCGAGGCGTGAACGCAGATGAAACCAGGTACTTCTTGGTCGTGTCGGCTCTGGATATGCAGTCAACCCGCAAAGCCATGCCGCTGCTGCGCGACCCGCCACACGTGGGCAAATATGGCGCCCTCAAAGAGTTTCTGCTTCGAAGGTACACTTTGACTTCAACTGAGAGGGCTGATAAACTGCTATCGCTGCCGGGTTTGGGTGACGGCACGGCTGTGAACATGATGGACAAAATGCTGTCGCTACTTGGTTCAGACGACGGGGGTTTCCTTTTCCCTCACATTTTCCTGCGCCAGCTTCCGTCGCAAGTGAGGGCTACTTTGGCCAACTCCCCTTGTTTATCTACCGGTGATTACCGGGGTTTGGCGGAGGAGGCGGACCGGGTCCTGCTGGCGACCAGACGGTTCACGGTGCAGAGTACATCGGTGGAGCCGGAGCAGACGGTGGAGATGGAGGAGCCAGCGGCGGTTTCAGCTGTTGGCGCGCGAACTCGGCGGGGGAGCTCTTTGTGTTTCTACCACCGGAGGTTCGCAAACAAAGCTAAGCGCTGCATCCCACCATGTGCATGGGTGTCGGGAAACGAGGAAGCCGGCGCTCAGTAGCAGCTGTGGGCGCTGGCGAGCGAGGTGAGCTGCTCTTTGTCACAGACTCCCTGTCAGGACGTCGTTTTCTGGTTGACTCTGGCTCCCAGAAGAGTTTAGTCCACCCTGTTGGACCTGAATTAGCAAGCCGAGGCAGTGGCCCACTGCTAACTGCTGCTAACGGTTCTCCCATTGGAACTTTTGGCACTAGACGGGCAACAGTTTCTTTCCATGGTCGTGAGTTCGAGTGGGACTTTGTTGTTGCCTCAGTGACTGTTCCTATTATCGGTGCAGATTTTTTATGTGCTCATGGACTGTTAGTAGATGTTGCTAACCGCAGACTTATTGACGCTGTAACTTTTGCAACTTTCCCATGTGTATCTGGGGGGGCTGGGCCGCTAACTCATGCTAATGTTTTAGTTTCAGGAGATGTTTTTCAAGGTTTGTTGGCAGAATTCCCCTCTTTAACTACACCTGCTTTTTCCTCTTCAGAAACTAAACACGGGGTCGAGCATTTCATCCCTACCACGGGGCCGCCCGTTTTCGCACGTGCACGCCGCCTCGACGCTGTTAAACTGGCCATCGCTAAAGAGGAGTTTGGTACCATGGAGAGGTTGGGTATTGTTAGACGCTCTAACAGCCCGTGGGCCTCCCCCCTTCACATGGTACCAAAAGCAGACGGGTCGTGGCGCCCATGTGGCGATTTTCGCCGTTTAAATAACGTGACGACGCCTGATCGCTACCCCATTCCGCACATTCAGGACTTTTCTGTTCGGTTGTCGGGTGCTTCCATTTTTTCTAAGGTGGATCTGGTGCGCGGCTACCATCAAGTCCCAGTGCAGTCCAGCGATGTACCTAAAACTGCAGTAATCACCCCCTTTGGGCTTTTTGAGTTCCTCCGCATGCCGTTTGGACTAAAGGGGGCAGCACAGACTTTTCAAAGGCTGATGGACTCCGTGTTACGTGGCCTCGATTTTGTGTTTGTCTATCTGGACGACATTTTGGTGGCCAGCTCGTCAACCGAGGAGCACTTGTTGCACCTGAAAGAAATTTTTCAGCGCTTGGATGCACATGGCTTGATCATTAATCCGGTTAAGTGCCAGTTTGGTTTACCGGTGATCGATTTTTTAGGTCATCGAATTTCCGCGCAGGGTGCAGTTCCATTGCCTGCCAAGGTGCAGGCGGTGGCAGAGTTCCCACGTCCTCTGGTGGTTAAAAAGTTGCAGGAGTTTTTAGGCATGGTGAACTTTTACAACAGGTTCATTCCCAATGCAGCCCATCTCCTGCAGCCTCTCTACGAGGCCCTGCGCTCGAGGAAGGCGACTGACACAGTGGTTTGGACCCCAGACCGGATCACTGCTTTTGATGGTGCTAAGTCCGCGTTAGCTAGTGCGGCACTCCTAGCCCATCCAGATTCAGAGGCCCCGATTGCGTTGACAACTGATGCTTCGGATATAGCTGTGGGGGGCGTTGTAGAGCAACGCGTTGGCGACGCATGGCAGCCGTTGGCATTTTTCAGCCGTAAATTGCGGGACTGCGAGCGCAAGTACAGCGTTTTTGACCGCGAGTTGTTGGCGCTATTCTTAGCTACACGGCACTTTCGTTTTTTGCTGGAGGGTCGTTCATTTACGGCTTATGTGGACCACAAACCACTCACGTTTGCAATGTCTAAAGTTTCGGAGCCCTGGTCAGCACGTCAGCAACGGCACTTGGCGGCCATTTCAGAGTTTACAACGGACGTCCGCCATGTGGCTGGAAAATCCAACTCAGTGGCAGACTGTCTGTCACGGGTGCTCGTTTGTCCTGTACTCCTCGGGGTAGATTTTTCTGCCATGGCCGCTGACCAACCGGGAGACGCTGATATAACTGCCCTTCGTGCCGGCGTTTCAGGGCTTAAGCTAGAGGAGGTCAAATTGGGAGAGGGCGGTCCTTTGATCCTGTGTGACGTTTCCACAGGCCGGACACGCCCAGTGGTTCCATCAGGTTGGCGCCGCCGCATTTTTGACTCTGTTCACTCTCTCTCGCACCCAGGTGTGCGCGCGTCTGTGAAACTAGTCAGCGCACGTTTTGTGTGGCCTGGTTTACGCAGAGAGGTGAGGAGTTGGGCAGCGGCTTGCGTGGCTTGTCAGCGTGCCAAGGTGCACCGGCACACTAAGGCACCACTGGAACCATTTCCCATTCCAGCCAGGCGTTTTGACCACGTGCATGTGGACTTAGTTGGTCCCCTGCCCCCATCACGGGGTTTCACACACCTGCTTACAGTGGTCGACCGCACAACCAGGTGGCCGGAGGTCGTTCCTCTTTCTTCCACAACTACCTCCGACGTGGCTGGTGCGTTCCTCTCCACTTGGGTTGCCCGTTTTGGTGTGCCCTCGGACATCACTTCAGACAGAGGTCCCCAGTTTATTTCAGGGCTCTGGTCCGAGATGGCGCGCTCCTTGGGGGTGCAGGTGCATCGCACTACCGCCTACCACCCTCAGGCTAACGGGTTGGTTGAACGTTTCCATCGGTCTCTTAAGGCGGCGTTACGCGCTGCGCTAACAGACGTTGGCTGGGTGGAGCGTTTGCCATGGGTGCTGCTTGGGTTGCGATCAGCTCCTAAGGAGGACCTCAACGCTTCATCAGCCGAGTTGGTTTTTGGTCAGCCTGTACGAATCCCAGGGGAGTTTTTGTTAGACGCTGCCGCTCCACGGTTCCCCGAAGCGGTGGACCCCTATTCGCAGAGCGGTCTTTTGGTTCCGGGTCCTGTGCACCATTGTTTCCCGCAGGCGTTTGTGCCCACTGCACTCCAGTCTGCCCGTTTCGTTTTTGTGCGACGTGACGCCCACCGTTCGCCCCTCCAGCCTCCGTATGACGGGCCGTTTCGAGTGCTCGAAAGAGGCGCGAAAAGTTTTGTTTTAGACATGGGTGGGCGTAGAGAGCTGGTTACAGTGGACCGCCTGAAGCCAGCCTATGTGTTGGCTGATGATGAGGTGTTGCCGGCTCAGGTTCCTAGACGCGGCCGCCCTCCTGCTCGACCCCATCTTCCGTTTTCTCCCCCCAACTGTGTTCCTTCCCCTGTGGCACAAAATGTTGTTCCTGCACGGATGCCAGCCGTTTCTCCGCCCCCGAGTCGACGCAGTCGGTTTGGCAGGTTGATTAGGGCTCCTGTGAGAGACTGATGTTTTGTATTTGCCCTTCTGGGTGTTCGGGGGGGGGCTGTGTGGTGTGTTGGGAGGCATGTGGCCTCATCTCTCTCTCACCCAGTAGGAGGAGCCAGCGAGGTGCTCCCCAGGTTTTACCAGGTGATGAAGAAGAAGTGTTCGTGTGTTCATTCATTCATTCTGTAACTGGTTTTGACGCTCGAAGGATTAAAGGCAACTGCTTGCAGATCAGTTTGTTTCTCCTTCTTCACACGCTACAATATATGTCCAGATTCTGTGGTTTTTGGTGTTGAACCCAGACAGACCAGAGACTCTGAAATAAAATAAAGAATGAAATCACGATAAAACAAAAAACTGACAGGGCAGCAAAGTTAGTTCTTCAAAGAGACACAGAGGGAAAACAGAACATGATACGATTGGTGTGTGTTTGTTACCCCTGTGTCTTTCCGGCTCCAACACACCTGTCCCCTACAATCACCCCAGGTGTCCTTCATTGTCAATCATGTATTGTCCTCTTCTCATTGTCCTCTGTGACATTGTATCTTGTCCTCACTCTGGGAGTCACCTTATCGAGAAGATGTAAGTTTTGCTGCCACGTCAGTTTTGTCTAGTTTAAACAAATAAATACTTGCTTTAATTCCTGACTCGTCCGAGTCCTGCCTGCGTTTGGGTTCAAACTACAGATCATGACAATACCGGATGAACCACGGACAAATGAAGAGACACAAAGACACAGAATAAAAAGGAGCACTAACGAAAGACAATGATGAACACCTGAGGTGATTAGGATAGAGGACAAGTGTGACAGGAGCTGGAAAATACAAAGATCATAAGACACAAAACACACAGATCCCCTCAACATTACATGTGTTTAAAGCATATCTTGGATTTTTATTTGTTTATTTTTTTGGTCAGGAAAGAATGATACAAACTCATACAGCTTGAGAAGAAGAATAGATGATTTATGAAATTATAAAAACAAACAGAAGTCATGTTCTTCTCGTAGTTTTGTTTTTCTGTAACATTTGATTGCCACCACAAACAGCTTGGAAACTCTCCGTCTTTGTAAAGTTTGTTCTGAATGTTCAGGAGGTACAATCAATCACAGCGGGCATGTAGATGGTTCACTAGCAGCAGGGGAAACGTGCACAGCTACTGTGTAACCAAAAAGTATTTATCATGATAATAGATAGATTCCAGGTGCTTTTAAAGGAAAATGGAGATTAAAAACTAAGATGCTACCTTTTAGTATCAGGAGCAATTTAGGTCAAAGTTATGCCTGCAAAATAAACTATAGTTATACTACTATACCCAATAAAATAAAATACCCAGACATATATATTTTATTTTTGTTCAAACCAACTGGGAGAGGTCTGCAGGTTGGACATTTGCTCTCTTTACCGCTGTTCGTGTTGACGGAACAAAACTTTGAACAGAGTTTTGTTTTTTGAAACATTTATGGAATTACTTTTGAAATAAGTAGGTCGGTAAAATTATCCATAATATCACGGGAGCAAAAAATGATTGCCCTGAGCAAAAAACCACATCTATTAAATGTATGAATTTTAATTTTACTTATTTTTGAGTAAAACCCATGTAGCTTTGGTAATATTTAAAATCTTTTCAAAATAAAAATCCAGTTTTGTAACTAAAGATATATATAAAAAATGGAAGAGACTTTTATAGAACTCAAAATGGCAATTTTACAACTAAAATATAACAAAGAAAAACAATGTAGGACACCTGGAGAAGGAGGTGAGGACTGCGCTTCCCAGACCAGCTCGTCTCAGCCGTCTGAGGAAGTAGAGTCTCTGATGAGCTTTCTTGATCAGACTGGTGGTGTTGTTGCTCCAGCTGAAATTATCATTCAGGTGTACACCCAAGTTGTAGCTGGAGACCAGTGGTGGGATGTAACTAAGTACAAATACTTTGTTCCTGTACTTAAAGCTGGGGTATGTAAGATTGTAATGTAGTCTGTAACTTTTCAAACAATATATATTTTAACATATTTCTTCACTCTGTCACTAGATTGATGTTAGAGAGGTAATCTCTGAAAAAACTAAAAAAAAATATTGTCCCCTTGCTTCTCCAGGTGGTAAATAAGCATTTCTAAAAAGAAAAAGTGACCCGCCATTTTCCAGCCAATAAAAACAAAGTTTGTAACCAGCCAATAAAAACCGAGCTTGAATTTGAATCAGCCAATAAAAACAGAGCTTGAATTCAAATTTCAACAGACCACAAGGGGGCAGAGCCATATATGGCTCTGAGGGGGAGGGATCAGAATGCTTTGCTTGTTGAAATTTTTTCTAAGTGCTGCTGTTCTACAGAAACTGCAGACTGAACCTTTAAGTACATTTTCATGTATCTGTACTTTACTTAAGTAGAATTAAATGTGGGTACTTTTACTTTTACTCCACTACATTTTACATGAAGTATCTGTACTTTCTACTACGCTACATTTCTATAATGTGTTGAGTTACAAGTTACATTCATGTTGTAGCTTTTTGATTTGTTGTTAGTTTGAAAGTAACTGATGTCAAGAGAGGAGTTGGCCCATTCAATCACTGCCAAGTGGGCAGGTAACATTAGACCCACCTGCAAGAAGAGCTGGACCAATGACGTATATTATAGTATACAGTACACCTCATTGAGCAGGGAGCACCCACAGCACCACTAACACACACAAAATGGATTCCACCACTGAGATTCATCCAGAAGATATGCACCACCCATGGTCTTATTGAAAGACTCTTGAAAGATTATTCAAAGACTATTGAAATATTATTGAAATATTATTGAAAGACTATTGAAATATTTTTATTGAAATATAATTGAAAGATTATTGAAAGACTGTTCAGTACAGCAGGGCAGATTCTCTCTCCCTAAAGAGCCAGACTGGACTAAAAAAAACGTTGAAAACCAACTTCTTCTGAACTTGAACAAGAAATTCTTGCTGCAATATTAAAATGTGTCAGTTCATGGGATGTTAGGAGACAAGATATGTCTCAAAATGTCTCAACACTCGGGTCCAAGTTTTGAAAATGGTGTCAGGAAGTTAAAATATTGTTTACTATTTACCCATTACAAGGTTGACTAGACAGTATTTTAACTAGAGTTGATGACAAACTGGAGTTGAAGTGACCTTAGGTCTAATGTTCCTTTTTTCAGGCAGAAAACTTTTACTTCAATCTAAAAAAGCTAAGTCTGGTCCTCTGGACATTAAAAAAAAAAGGAAAAAAAAGAAACAATTTGTAGAAACGTTTTGTCTTTCGTCCGAAAGACTTCCTCAGTCTGAGGTGCTGTGTTCAGCTCAGTCTTATAAATAGCACCCTCTCACACAACCAGTTGGCTGATGACAGCCAAAACCAGCTGCTCACATGATCAAGGAGGACCATCAGCTTACCGATGGATCGTTAGCACCCTGATGGTTGTTTGCTATTCACAGAGGGCTGAGTGATACTAGCAATAACAGCATTGTAAGAGGGGGACAGTAGATTGATAAATTTGTCTGGTTTTAAATTGTCCGCTATTAAAGAGAACAGAGCCCTCTGCCTCTCACTATGTCACAGATGGTGCGTTTGTGTGTAATCGGATTTCCCATGATTAAACACGGCTTGAAGTTCAAAATCACTTTTAAAGCAAAATTAAAGTGATTTATTGGGCGGGCGCTCTTGGCCGTGTCGTCCATGTGGGATCTTGTGTCCTATTGGGCGGCGGGCTGACTGCGGTTCGTAGGGGTCTGGGTGGCCCTGGTGGATGTGGGCTGTTGGTTGTGGTGTTGGCGGCCCTCGGGGCCGTGTCCCTCTCTGGTCTTTGGCTCAATGGCCTGGCGGTCGGAGAGGTGTTTTCTTTGCCTCGCTCATGGGGTGGACCTTGGCGAACTGGGGGGGTTGTAGGGTCAGCGGGGGAGCTGACTCGCTGCGGGAGCATTGTTCCTGCAGATATTTTCTCCCCATCCCTCACCACGCACCTCCGCCCTCTTCATCTCAAATTAATACATGTAGGGATTTTGAGACTCGGGTGTGCTGCAACGTTTTTACATCTCTGTTGTTCAGAACCACCTGGGACTCAATTTTATTATACACTTTAGACATTCACTCATAAACATCCTCATAAAATTCACATATAGGAATTGGGGTGAGCACTATGGTTATGGGTGGCGGGATGACAACACTCTCGCCCCCCGTGCCTATGCTCACTCACAATTATGCATTTAGACAATAAGGGCCTGGGTTAGAGTTGGAGTGGAGGGGAAACTGGCATTATGCCAGCCTTTGCTCCTTCTCTTCCCTTTTAAATGCACTTTACAGCAACACACACCAACAGCACATTTGGGGACGGGGGTGTGTATGTCGGGGTCTAGATTTGTTAATTTATTTATTTATTTTTTATTTTTTATTTTTTTTTTCTTCTTTCTCACCCCCCTGGTTGCCTGGCGGGCATTCTGGAGGTGGGCCATCGGGGGTTGTCCTGGACAATGGGAGGGTTCGGGCCTGGGGGTTCGCCGTGGGAGGGGCTGGCATTGCGCTCTCCCTGGGGCTGCTTGGGCTCGGGTGTCCTGTCCTGTCGGCAGGGCGGTGGTTGGGCCGGATCTTGGATGTCGGCTACTCTCCAGCCCAGAATGAATGGGCCCACCTCCTGGGTTTGGGTTTGGGCTGCCCCATGTAGGGGGCAGGTACATGTCTTGGACCTAGGGGGTATAGAGTGTGCATCGGTGTTATGAATGGAACGTGTCGTTATTGTTTGTCTTTGTGTGAGTGAGGATGAGGGTGGGTCTGAGTGAGTGTATCTGTGTATGAATGTCTAATTGTCAGGCTGGGATTTGGACTGCCCCCTCTCTGTTACATCTGAGGCTACTTGGTGTCGCGCTCCTGTCACGTGGCCCCCGGGTGGGTGTCCCTTTGCCCGCGGGCGTGTTGGGGGCCCTTGCTGTCGCCTTCTGGGGTTGGGCGCTTGGGCGTGGGTCGGCTCGGCCTGGTGGCTGCCTGGTGGAGCTCGGGTCCTCTGGTCCTATCGGGTCTGGGCCTGAGGGGTGGGCGTCCCCGGTGCCCGGGCCTCGGTGCCCGGGCCTGGGGCTACATCAGTGCGGCGGGCTCCGGCGGGGGCCGGTGGGTTTGTCGCTGTTGGCCCCCCGGGGGTCATTGTGTGTAGTCGCTGGTGGGGCTCGTCCGGTTCTCCCCCTTGGTCGGATCTGGGGAGTGGGTGAGTGGCTCGTCCTGTTCGGGTGACCCTGGGGACTCTGGGCTCGGGGTCCTTCTTGGGGTCTTAGGCTTTGATTGCCCCTTCGTCTGCCTCGGGCCTTGGGGGGGCGGATCTCTGATGCTTCACGGTCGCTACTGAATGTTCTATTGGAGGAACCTTATTCACTTATGCATGCTCACAGCCACACACAAATGGATGCAGGGATGTATATGTAGATATCATATGCAGATATATAGATGGATATGTGATATGAATGTATATGTATGTATACTGTATTTATATTTGTAGGTATGGGTATGTTTATTTATGGAAATCTACTGCAAGGTCATGAATATTATTAGTCTTTATGCATGTGTGTTTCGTTGCTGTGTTCTGTCATGTGCTTTGCAGGATTGTGGACGGAGGTTGGGTGTGTTTGCCTTGTGCTCTTTTTGTGGATAATTGTTGCGTTTTGTTGTCTTACTTTCTATCTTTCCTTTCTCTCTATTAAAAAAAAGCACATCGGTGTGAGAGGATGGCTGTAAGGTGAGAAGGGAGGCCATCTATAATGGGAAAAAAAAGTGATTTATCATTTTGTTTGCAAAAACGAATATATTTAAATGATAACATATATATATTTTGAGCAATGTTATGAATAGTAAAAAAAAATCATGTCAGTGGACCTTTAACTCTGCAGGTCATCCCTGAAATTCTGATGGAACATAATCATAAGTCCAAGTGTGAACTGTGTCACAGAGTAAACACAATAAAAACATGTGTTATCTGCTGCATTGTTCATTAAAATGACTCAACACTATTAATGTATTACAGAAAATATACATATGGTAGTTACACTTAATATTGTAGAGGATTTTATTAGATAATGCATTCAGCAAGTACTTTTACGTTAATACTTTTAAGTATTTTTAAAAGCAAGTACTTTTTTACTTTTACTTAAGTAAAAATATTCATATGGTACTTCTACTTTTACTAGAGTACATTTTATCTGTTTATTTGTACTTTTATTTAAGTACGGTGTTTGAGTACTTTCTTCACCACTGCTGGAGACCACTTCCACCACAGATCCTCTTATGTTCAGGAGTAAGGTAGGTGAGTTTGTTCCTTCTGAAGTCCACAAACATCTCTTCATCTTCTGCACATTGTAAAATCTAAAACAGCTATGTCTGGTCCTCTGGACATTCATGTGAAGGTTGTTCTTCATGCACCTGCTCTCCAGGTGTTCCACCTCCTACCTGTAGCTGGACTCATCATTGTTTGTGATGCATCCCACCACCACTGTATCATCTGCAAACTTTACAATATGACAGCCTGGATGGGTAGGTGCACAGTCATACGTGAGCAGAGTGAACAGGAGAGTGCTCAACACACAGCCCTGAGGAGAGCCAGTGCTGAGGGTTATGGTAGAGTCAAAAAAGGCGTTCAATACAGGATCAACTGGACTTTATTTGTTGCAGAAAACGTTTCGACTTCTGTCCAGAAGTCTTTTTCAATTCTGAATGAATGGAAGCTGTGAGAACGAGAAGTTTTATACAAGCCACGCACCAACATATGAAATTGGAAACTGAAATAACACCACAAAATACCTAACATGCCCATTCTATTTAAATTGACAAAACAACACATCACACCTTAACTGAAGGGGGTTTGTAACACATACATGTAAATTGAAAGATCACACCTTAACAGTAGGAGGTTCCCTTGAGGTCTCTGGTAGAAGACACAAAACTGTATGTAAATTGACAAAAAACACCTCCCAAACAACAACAGAGGCTACTCAGAGAAACTTTGTTAGTCTAATTTACAGACAAGACATCCCTGCTCCCATCCAGTGTAAAACGTTTCGGAATCAAATCCAAAACTGAGTTATAAGTCTTAGAAAGTTGAAATCTCAGACCTCCTCCTCTGTTAAGAGAAGGTTTTTCTCTCTTAACATACAAAGCTTCCTTCACCCCCCTCTCAAACCATCTGTGCTCTCGGTCCAAAATTTGAACATTCTGGTCCTCAAATGAGTGACCCTTGTCCGTGAGGTGGAGGTGAACAGCTGAGTTTTGTCCAGAGGAGGTAGCTCTCCTATGTTGAGACATTCTTTTGTGGATAGGTTGCTTCGTTTCTCCGATGTAACGGTCTGAGCAGACTTCGCTGCACTGGACTGCATAAACCACACCACTCTGTTTGTGTGTGGGGGTTTGGTCTTTAGGGTGGACCAACCTCTGTCTGAGAGTCCTGCTAGGTTTGAAATGTACTGGGATGTTGTGTTTGTTGAAAATCCTTCTGAAATTCTCTGAGACTCCAGCAACATAAGGAATGACAATGTTTTTCCGTCTGTTAGACTTTTTCTGTTCATTATTGTGTTTAACAGATTTCCTTGCTGACTTGACAAAAGCCCAGTTGGGATATCCACATGTTTGCAGAGATTTTTTGATGTGTTTCTGTTCCTTTTCCTTCCCTTCTGTCCTTGTGGGGATGTGTTCTGCCCGATGCTGTAAAGTTCTGATGACAGAAAGTTTGTGCTCCAGTGGATGGTGAGAGTCGAACAGGAGATATTGGTCTGTGTGGGTTGGTTTTCTGTAAACTTCAATGTTGAGACTGTCATCTCCCTCCATATGCACCAAACAGTCCAAAAAAGGCAGCTTATTGTCGTTAGCATCCTCTCTGGTGAACTTGATGTTGTTATCAACAGAGTTAATGTGTCTGGTGAACGCTTCCACCTCCCTGGCTTGGATTTTGACACAGGTATCATCCACATATCTGAACCAATGGCTTGGAGTTGTCCCCTCATAGGAGTTTAGGGCTCTCTGTTCCACTTCCTCCATGTAAAGATTAGCAACAATGGGTGACACTGGAGATCCCATGGCACAGCCGTGCTTCTGTCTGTAAAAACTGTCATTGAACTTGAAATAAGTGGTGGAGAGGCAGAGATCCAGCAGGGTGCAGATGTGGTCTGGGGTTAAGTTGGTCCTTTTGTCCAAATCCTTGTCCTGTAGAAGTCTTTTTTTGACAGTTTCTATTGCTTCAGAAATGGGTATGCATGTGAACAGAGAAGTCACATCATATGATACAAGAGTTTCTCCCGGGGTCAGCTTCAAATGTTGAACTTTGTTGGTGAAATCAATGAAATCAATTATGGTAGAGGAGAAACTGTGGATCCTCACTGACTGTGGTCTGTTTGTTAAGAAGTCTAGTACCAGTTGCAAATGTAGGGGCTAACAGTTTGTCCATCAGGGTTTGGGGGATCATGGTGTTGAAGGCAGATGTGAAGTCCACAAAGAGCATACGGACGTAAGAGTCCTTCTGCTCTAGGTGGGTGAGAGCAGTGTGGACCACAGAGGAGATGGAGTCCTCCATTGATCGATTCTTGCAGTATGTGTGTACTGTTGCGGGTCCTCGCTGATGTTGGTTGTTTTTATGTGGGTCATGACCAGTTTTTCAAAACATTTAGCGACTATCGGGGTGAGGGCCACTGGCCGATAGTTATTCAGACCAGTCACTGTAGAGCTCTTTGGTACTGGGATGATGGTGGCAGTCTTCAGGCAGGTGGGAACTGTTGCCAGGGTGAGGGAGGAGTTAAAGAGGTCAGCCAGCAACTCGTAGAGCTGATGAGGTGATGATTTCAAACTTACCAACCTGTAAAAGATAAAGTTTAATCATCTGTTAACGGAAGCACCAGGGTTGAGGAAAATTTAAAATAGCAACGTAAATAATTTTGCACGTTATCAACAAGCTTTACGCCGTCTGCAGACACTCACTGTGCTGATTAATATAAATAAACTTTGTCTTGTTATGTCATTATCAGGGAGCCATTTCATTTTATTGATTGCTAATTGTAGAAAATAATTTATAAATTTTTCATTCAACAATTTGAAAACGGAGTCATGAAGGTTCTGTTAGCTATAGATGTCAGATAAGAGACCTTCATTAAAAATGATAGGCTTTGTTGAGGCTGTGCTGATGAACAACTGCTGAGGTTGGTTGGAATTTGCACACATCATGTTGAATGACCAATCATCCTCATCCACCTCACTCTGTCCTCTGCATCCTCTGTCCTCACTCCAACTACCTCCATGTCCTCTCTAACTGCATCCATATATCTCCTCTTTGGTCTCCCTCTTTGTCTTTTTCCTGGCAGCTGCATTTCTAACATCCTTCTACCAATATACCCACTGTCCCTCCTCTGGACATGTCCAAACCATCTCAGTCTGGCCTCCCTAACTTTATCTCCCAGTTGTTCAACATGTGCTGTACCTCTGATGATCTCATTCCTGATCTTATCCATCCTTGTCACTCCTAAGGAGAACCTCAGCATCTTCATTTCTGCCACTTCCAGTTCTTTCTCCTGTCTTTTTGTCAATGCCACTGTCTCCAGACCATACAACATAGCTGGTCTCACCACTGTCTTGTAAACTTTTCCTTTGACCTTTGCTGACACCTTTTTGTCACAAATCACTCCTGAAACTTTTCTCCATCCACTCCATCCTGCCTGGACTCTCTTTTTCACCTCTTTACCACATTCCCCATTTTCCTGGACAGTGGACCCCAAGTACTTGAAGTCCTGCACCTTTGTGACCTCTGCTCCTTGTAGCCTCACTGTTCCACTGGCCTCCCTCTCATTCACACACATGTACTCTGTCTTACTACGGCTGACTTTCATTCCTCTTCTTTCAAGAGCATACCTCCACCTCTCCAAGTTCTCTTCCACTTGTTCCCTGTTCTCACCACAGATCACAATGTCATCTGCAAACATCATAGTCCATGGGGATTCCTGCCTGACCTCATCTGTTAGTCGGTCCATCACCAGAGCAAACAAGAAGGGGCTCAGAGCCGATCCTTGATGCAATCCCACCTCCACCTTGAAGCTATCTGTCACTCCCACAGCACATCTCACCACTGTCCTGCTGTCCTCATACATGTCCTGTACCAGTCTAACATACTTTTCTGCCACTCCAGATTTCCTCATGCAATACCACACCTCCTCTCTTGGCACCCTGTCATATGCTTTTTCTAAATCCACAAACACACAATGGAGTTCTTTCTGACCCTCTCTGTACTTCTCTATCAACATCCTCAAAGCAAAGATGGCATCTGTGGTGCTCTTTCTTGGCATGAAACCATACTGCTGCTCACAGATAGTCACCTCTTGTCTAAGCCTTCCTTCCACAACTCTCTCCCAGATCTTCATCGTGTGGCTCATCAACTTAATTCCCCTGTAGTTGCTACAACTCTGTACATCACCCTTGTTCTTAAAAATGGGAACCAGCACACTTCTTCTCCATTCTTCAGGCATTTTCTCACCCTCAAATATTCCATTAAATATTTGAGTCAAAAACCTCACTGCCATCTCTCCAAGACATTTCCAAACCTCCACTGGTATGTCATCAGGTCCTACTGCCTTCCCCTTCTTCATTCTTTTCAGAGCTTTCCGGACTTCACCCTCACTAATCTTTCCCACTTCCTGGTCCACAGTTTCTATGACCTCCACTCTTCTTTCTCTTTCATTCTCTTCATTCATTAGCTCCTCAAAGTAATCCTTCCATCTTCCCATCACACTCTCCTCACTTGTTAGAACATTCCCATTCCCATCTTTAATAAGCCTAACCTGCTGCACATCCTTTCCAGCCTGATCCCTCTGTCTTGCCAATCGGTACAAGTCCTTCTCGCCCTCTTTAGTGTCCAGTCTCCCATATAACTCATTGTACGCCCTCTGCTTTGCCTTAGCTACTTCCCTCTTTGCTCTATGTCCCATCTCCTTATATTCCTGTCTCCTCTCTTCAGTCCTCTCACTGTCATATTTCTTCTTGGCTAATCTCTTTCTTTGAATGGCGTCCTGCACTTCACTATTCCACCACCAGGTTTCCTTATCATCCATTCTCTGTCCAGATGACACACCAAGTACCTTCCTACCTGTCTCTCTAATTACTGTTGCTGTAGTAGCCCAGTCACTTGGAAGCTCTTTCTTACCACCCAGAGCCTTTAACAGCTCGTCTCTGAATTTCTCACAACATTCTTCCTTCTTTAGCTTCCACCATTTGGTCTTCTTCTCTGATTTTACTCTTTTTCTCTTCTTCGCAACAACAGTCATTCTACACACAACCATCCGATGCTGTCTGGCCACGCTCTCCCCTGCTACAACCTTACAGTCTCCAATCTCTCTCAGGTTTCCTCTTCTACACAGAATGTAGTCGACCTGTGTACTCCTTCCTCCACTCTTATAGGTCACTCTATGTTCCTCCCTCTTTTGGAAATAGGTATTGACTATAGCCATTTCCATTCTCTTGGCAAAATCCACCACCATCTGTCCTTCCTGGTTTCTTTCCTTGACACCAAACCTACCCATCACTTCCTCATCCCCTCTGTTTCCCTCACCAACATGTCCATTCAGGTCTGCTCCAATCACCACTCTTTCCTCCCTGGGAATACTCTCTATCACTTCATCCAAATCTTTCCAAAATGTATCTTTCTCCTCCCCATCACATCCAACCTGTGGAGCATAACCACTGACTATGTTTAGCATCAGACCTTCTACTTCTACCTTTAGACACATCACCTCTGGATGGCGCCTTGCAAGGCAGGCTACCACTACCGGTGTATGAATGTCTGAATGAATGGGTGGATGGCTGGTATTGTAAAGCGCTTTGGGGCTCCTCACAGGGGGCTGGAAAGCGCTATATAAATAAGCTCCATTTACCATTACCCTATCTGACACTCTCTTCACCTCTACTACATTCTTTGCCAACTCCTCCTTCAGGACCACCCCTACTCCATTTCTCTTTCTATCCACACCATGGTAAAACAGTTTGAACCCTGCTCCAATGCTGCAAGCCTTGCTGCCCTTCCACTTGGTCTCTTGGACACATAAAACATCTACCTTTCTTCTCTGCATCATGTCAGCCAGCTCTCTACCTTTGCCTGTCATTGTCCCCACATTTAGAGTTGCAACCCTCAGTCCTACATTCTTCACTTTCCTCTTCTCCTTCTGTCTCCTGACACGTTTCCCTCCATGTCTCCAGTGAAGACACATTGTCTTAAGTAAACAGTTATTTTTTTTAATAAATCCAGATGAGCCACAGCTACAACAGAGAAGAGATGATCACTTTAATGAAGCACATTCTCCGGCTGCTGGTTTTGTGCACTCAGTGAATAAACTGGTGCCTCCTCACGCCTCATCATGGTGTCCCACAGGCGTCGTCAGAGAGCCGAGCCAGCTCGAGCTGCTTGTCGGTGTCACGATCCGGGCAGGAGCTGGACGAGCTGGACGAGCTGGAACGCCAGGGCCGGTTCAAACTGGAATCTGGACCGGCTGGCGTGGAAGGATGGACCCAAAGCAGGAGGACCAGATGACTCGGAGAGACAAAAATGACAATTAGTGAACTGCACTAACATCATACAGGATAAATTGCTGAAGGAACAGCAAAAACTTACCAGGTCCCCAAAAGGGACCCTTGGTGCAGACAAAGCAGGAGCCCATGGGAGAGCGGGTGGAGCAGAACCAGCAGATCATGACACCATGGTAGGACAATGCTCAATTAACGTCATGTGCAAGGACTTGCCACTGCAGCTACAGGAACACAGCTCCTCCTCGTGTGAAGTCAGGAAACCAACTGCCTCCTCTCATGTGAAAGTCACAGAGACTAAATACTGATCACTAATGAGACAAGAGGAAGCACCTGTGGACAATTAAGAGGAGAAACAGGTGAGAACATGTGACATCCTCACAGTCGGACTATTAATATCTGGCAGAAATGAGCCCAAAGCGTCAGCCCATCAGCCGATAGTGGTTGTGTTGGGTCCCCAGTTGAGCCGCTCATTATTTAATATGCAGGCAGTGGATGAAGTGTTCGATGTTGTGGTTGGGAGCTCCAAGGGGTCATTGTGCACGTTAAAGTGCATTTGTCTTTGCGTTCTTGTCAGTGCGTGATAATGCATGCATGCCATCTGCTTGGTGCACCACAATGTGCCACCCCCATAGACCATTTTACCAGAGTCCAGTCATGGCTCAGAATTAATATTTCACTGTTTTGACACTTCTTGAGGTGCACATTTTATTTTGGTGGTGCTTGGCTTCAGCTGAGGGTGATGACTACACAACGGGCAGCCATTTTGTGCTTTCACAGTCAGAGTAGAAAAATATGATGGAAGCAGCGTCACCCAGTTGTATTCAAGGGTTGAAGAATGCATTTCATATTAAATTAAAAACAGCTGTAGGTAATGCATTTATATATATTTTTTTAAGTAAAAGTTAAATAATCAAGAATGAAATTTCTTTTGGAAAACCAGTGAAGTAAATGTTTTCTAACTGCATCATTTCAACCAGTTCAAGACTAAATTTTAATGTTTTTAATTTCATATGTTGCAATTATAATTATTTATATTTATTATGTAAAAAAAAATTTTTCTTTGAGACTTTTAATGTCTTATTGTGATCAACTCAGTCTGGAAGAATAAAAACAAATTTCATATGTTTGTAACTTGTGCTGCTATTATACGATCATTCACAGTCTGGGCCCATCATAATCCATCTAGCAAGTTGTGGGTCTGTCCTGGTGTCTCCTCCCAGTGGGAGGAAAAACTCCAGATGCAGCTACTTGTTCTTTTGGTCACAATCCATACCTCATGATCTCAGGTGAAGGTTGTTAAGCAGAAAAAAAATAAAGTTGTGAACCTGGCTTAACTATTTCTCACCACAGCAGACCGAAGCAACACCCTCAGTAGAGCACAAGGATACAGTGTGTAAGTCCATTTCTTCCTCCATCTTTTTTATCACTCATAAAAAAAACATCTAACACTTGAAGCCTTCTGACCCCCAATTTTATTAAACCCAAGTTTCACTAAGAGTGGCAAAATTAGACTGAAATACATTTCTGTTCAAAACACAAAGCTCTTCAAGACGCTGCTGTCTTCATTGAAAGGTTTTAAGATTGAAGTCAAAATAACCTTTTGGAACACTTTAACCTGTTTAACACGCAAGTTCTTCAATTTAGTTAGATTTAATGGCCGTTTGAGGAAAGCCCAAAACAAATGAATTTGATCGCCTGCTGAATGGGTAATAAATTAAAGATAATGTTCTCCAGTGTCACTTTTACACCACATCAGTAACCAGAGGAGAAGAGGAAGAGGGTTATCTCTTAAGTGTTCGGGGATGGAGACACTTCTATTTTTCACAGAAAAGGAGAATCAAAGTAATGGAAGTCTTGACAGAGCTAATGAACTCAGCTTAAATCTTAGGCTCTGGAGGCTTTGGAGGATGTTTAACATTCATCTTTGCTTCCTCAGCCACACAAATGTCACAACTTCCCTGTCACACCGCTACAGTCTCATCCTCTAATGGAGCCCCAGCACCATCACCATCTGCCTGCTTACCAGAGTTCACTCTCATCTGGACAAGGCTGTAAGAGTTTTATGATTTCTCCAGGGATTTTTAACGCTGCAGCCTCCAAAGCTATGCAGGAGGCTTTGAAAATACAGGTGGAGGCATTGGATTATTGACTACGTGACTGTCAGGCCCTTGTACAGCAGACTAAGTGGTTGTGCGTCAGAGTGGGTGGTTAACAGCTCAGGAGCTCTGCAGGGAACTGAACCCTCCCCGTTCCTCTCCACTCTGTGCACCTCAGACCTGGAGCACAGCTCCAATCCTAATCAGCACTTCCAGAAACACTCTGGTGACTCTGGAGTTGAGAGGTGTGGCAGTGATGGGCAGGAGCCAGAGGACAGCAAACCGTTAGACCACCTTTTGACGTGTGTGGGAGTCATACCTATAGTATAACAAAAATCTGTTTTTAGAAAGTGCTGAACTTCATTAGTATTTTAATAAAGTCCTCTCATTTTGGATCATACTATACAACCTCAACACAATATATTGATTAAACAGCACTTGGCTTGTTCAGCTCTGCTATGGTTAGCACTGCTGCAGACTTATCTCTGCAATAACTTTTAATGATTCCCTGTGACAGAAAAGGGAATTCATTTTTGCATGGATTGTATGATCTATGTGATTCTTTAACTGCTTTATTTTATGTAATAGATATTTAACAACTTTTCATTCTACCTTTTATTTAAACAGATACATCACCTTTGAGTATCAAAGACTCATTTACAAGTAAAACCTGTTTGGACAGACAATAAAAAGTGATGAAAATGACTCAAAGGGTTCGGAGACAAAAAATAATCCTAACATGCTCTTAATCTTTGACTGAAAGTTAACAGCATGATGATGAAAAATACCTCGCACAACAAGCAAATAATGACACTGACATTCTGCAGAGGGGAGACACAAGGGCAGCGAGCATGTCCAGAGACAGAGGCACTGCAGAGTTCAGAAAAACATCTCTCAGTTCACATATTGCCCTATGGAGAGATTTGTACACTCTCGGAAGGAGCCGCAAATGACCAAGGGCAAATCCAAAGAACCCTGAAATGATGACATTGTGGAGGAGATGAAAAGACGACACAGAAGACGGGATGCAGAACTTCACTTTACTCAACTCCAACAGTTCTGGCGGTAAGCACCAAAAACACACCTTATACATGAACCCTTTCACAATAAAACATCCGGTAAAACATCCGGTCCACTGGGTGTGAGTAGAGTCCCCTAGTGGTCCACCACACACGCCCCCCCCAGAACACCCAGTAAGGTCCATTACTAGTCCAGAATTTTAGGTTTGATCAAACGACCAGAACAGCTGAACCTGGGCCCTGCGGAACCAGTCTGATGAAGCGGAGGGCGACGAGGAGGGCCTGCAGAAGAGTCGGGCTCCGCTGGCCGTTGAGAGTCTCTGGAAGGAGGACAGCAGTCCGTTAGCAATGCGGATGGAGGTCTGCCCCTGCGAGGAGCCTGGGCCGTAACAACCTGATCATCTAACATGAGCTGGTTTAAGCCTATCGATACAGACAGTCTCAGTACAACCTCCTAAATCCAAAAGGAAATGCTTTGGACCTGGTTGGAGAACCCGAAATGGGCCATCATACAAAGGCTGTAGTGGTGTCCTGTGTGCATTGTGTCTGACAAAAACAAATTTAGAGGACTCCAGACTCTTAGGGACAAATGACTGCGGTAAACAATGGTGTACCGGGCCAGGGACACGAAAAGAGCCCTCCTGAGATGAAAAATGGTGCAACGGTGGAGCGAACTGTGGTGAGGGAACCTCAGGTAAAAACTCACCGGGGACGCGCACAGGCTGACCGAAAACCAGTTCAGCCGGGGAAGAGCTCAGGTCCTCTTTGGTTGCGGTACGTAAACCCAACAAAACCCAGGGAAGACGGTCAATCCAGTTGTCACCAGTCAATGCAGCACTAAGTGCAGCTTTCAATGACCTGTGAAACCGTTCACACAAACCATTAGCTTGCGGGTTCTGTGGACATTAGTCCCCAGACCCTTGGCCATGGTAGACCAAAGCTCTGAAACAAACTGAGGGCCCCTGTCCGATGTAATGTCTGAAGGGGGGCCAAAACGCGCAACCCAGGTAGACAAAAATGCCTGGGCCACCACTGCAGACGTTGTGGATGCCAGAGGAACCACCTCAGGCCACCTGGTGGTCCGGTCTATCATAGTCAGCAGATGAGTAAAACCCTGTGATGGAGGCAGAGGGCCCACCAGGTCTACGTGCACATGGTCAAACCGCCGACCAGGAATGGAGAAAGGTTCCAAAGGTGCTTTGGTGTGCCTGTTAACCTTAGCATGCTGGCATGGGACACACGCTGCTGCCCACTCCTTAACTGCTTTACGCAGACCGGGCCAAACAAACTTTGAACCGACCAGTTTCACAGAGGCTCTAACACCTGGATGAGAAAGGGACTGTAAGGAGTCAAAAACGCAGCGTCGCCATGAAACTGGAACCAGAGGGCGGGGCCTGCCAGTAGAAACGTCACAGAGCAGGAGAGGGCCTCCGTCATTCAGCTGCCGTTCCTCTTGAGGCCTGTAGGCCCGGACTGAAGCTCGAGTATTTCTGCATCGCTACGTTGGTCCGCAGCCATAGCAGAAAAATCGATGCCAACGTACACGGGAGAGATCAGCACCCGGGAGAGACAGTCGGCCACCACGTTGGATTTGCCAGCCACATGCTGAATGTCCGTAGTAAATTCAGACACCGCTGCGAGGTGGCGTTGCTGGCGAGCAGACCAGGGGTCAGAAATTTTTGACATAGCAAACACCAAGGGTTTGTGGTCAACAGTGAACTGGCGGCCCTCCAGGAAAAACCTGAAATGGCGTGTAGCCAGGTAAAGTGCCAGCAACTCCCTGTCAAAAACGCTGTATTTAAGTTCATTGTCCCGTAGCGTACGGCTGAAAAATGCAAGCGGCTGCCAAACCCCGGAAACCTGCTGTTCTAACACAGCCCCCACCGCAACATCAGATGCGTCTGTTGTCAAAGCTATTTGTGCCGCTGGGGATGGATGGGCCAAAAGGGCAACAGTGGCCAATGCAGTTTTAGCATCACCAAATGCCTGTAGGCGTTCTGGTGTCCAGTCAACACTGTCGTTGGGCTTTTTCTTTTTTAGCGCTCCATAGAGCGGACGCAGCAGTTGTGCTGCCCTGGGGAGGAAACGGTTGTAGAAATTAACCATTCCCCAAAATTCATGTAGCGCTTTAACAGACTGGGGCTGTGGAAAATTGGACACCACCTGCACTTTGTTTGGTAATGGGACAGCACCACTGGCAGAAATACGGTGGCCCAAAAAATCAATGACTGGCAACCCAAACTGGCATTTTGCTGTATTTACAATCAGGCCATGTGCTACTAGGCGCTGAAAAACCTCACGGAGGTGGGAACATGTGCTGTTCAGCCGAGCTGCTAGCCACAAGGATGTCGTCCAAGTGCACAAACACAAAGGACAATCCCCTTAGGACTGAATCCATCAACCGCTGGAACGTTTGGGTTGCACCTTTAAGACCAAAAGGCATGCGCAAAAACTCAAACAGGCCAAAAGGAGTGATAACAGCGGTCTTAGGGACATCCTCCACATGCACAGGAACCTGGTGGTACCCCCGTACTAAATCTACTTTAGAAAAAATGGAGGTCCCAGCCAGGTGCACTGAAAAATCCTGGATGTGGGGGATGGGATAACGATCGTTCTCTGTGATGTTATTAAGGCGGCGGAAATCCCCACATGGTCGCCATTTGCCGTCTGCCTTGGGCACCATGTGCAGGGGGGAGGCCCACGGACTGTTTGAACGTTGCACGATGCCTAAACGCTCCATGTTAGCAAACTCTTCCTGCGCAATTGCTAGATTAGTAGCATTGAGGCGGCGTGCACGTACGAAAACCGGAGGGCCCGTTGTGGGGATATAATGTTCGATCCCATGTTTTGTGTTTGTGTTGGCAAAATTAGGAACAGCTTCTGCTGTTCATTGTTCAAGCTCTCAATTTACCGATTGATCTACGTTCCCACCCTCATCTATGGTCATGAGCTCTGGGTTATGACCGAAAGAACGAGATCTCGGATACAAGCGGCTGAAATGAGTTTTCTCCGCAGGGTGTCTGGACTCTCCCTTAGAGATAGGGTGAGAAGCTCAGTCATCTGGGAGGGACTCGGAGTAGAGCCGCTGCTTCTCCACATCGAGAGGAGCCAGTTGAGGTGGCTCGGGCATCTGGTTAGGATGCCTCCTGGACGCCTCCCTGGTGAGGTGTTCCGGGCATGTCCCACCGGGAGGAGACCCAGAGGAAGACCCAGGACACGCTGGAGGGACTATGTTTCTCGGCTGGCCTGGGAACGCCTGGCATTTTCAAATATTTTTCTTCATGAGCTTCATTTCTTGTGTGACTCACCCTCAGTTCTCCTAAAATGACTTTGCATGGAGTCCTGATTCATGTTCAGTAATACAGGTAGATAAATCAAACAAGGTTGGGTCAGATCCTCTGGAAGAATCCGTCCAGAGGATCCGACCCAACATTATTAAATGCTTTGCATGAAGCTTGTCATGGGCTCAACACAACTTTAAGGGAGTTTTTTTTTTTTTACGTGATCATACACATGATTTTAGTTTTTCTGATTGCCAAAATCCAAATGGGGAAAAGTGGCCAATAATGATTTGCCCCTTGTCAGTATGTGTATGTTTGTCTGTTGGCAAAATATCTCATTAAACACTGGAAGATTTTAAATTAAAGTTTCAGTAAAACAAACACTAAATGTCATTTACAACTGACCAACCTTTAGAGTCAATCAAATGCAAAAATAACAAAACAGCTAACTAATCTTACAAAACACAAACAAGGCTATAATAAAATCAATTTTACAGATGCTGTGCTCAAATCTGATGTGATAGTCGCTGAGAGTTTTTCTGATTACATACACTGACAGTAACATTTTGCTATTTGTTAATTGCAATGCTGTAATTTCTCAGCATAAAAGAAAGTTGGTCTAACACTCTGTAATGAGAGGCAGAAGGTGATATGCATTTCTACAAGGAATGCTAAGTCTGTAATTTTCTCAGTAACCTTTGAAGAAAAACAACTGGAAAGATGCACTGTTAAAATATGAAACGTACAAGCACATTTAAGAGACATAAAGGGCATAAGTGTCTGCACTAACTGTAGGAGCCCATTTATTAACCGAGGGGAGATGCTCGGATCTGTAAAAATTTGCATTTCAGTGCTGTTAACCCTTCATCTTACATTGCTTGCTGTCACATGCAGGAAGAAACAGAACCACCGTAACAACTGGTTTCACCGCTTACAAAATGAATTCAAAATATAAATTATGAAAAAAAAGTACAAGAGCTGGTAAAAACTTACATCCATGGCTAACTTGATTTTTAAATTAGCACTACCTGTTTTGCACACATCAAAGGTTTAATTCAAATTGAAATGTCTCCATGTTCATCTGACACTAGAAGTTATGACCCAGTTTCATCCTATTTAACTTTCATTATTTGAGGGGGGAATCGGGCTGACAGGTAGAAAGAGGGAAGCAGATGAGAAGAGACAAGATGGGAAAGAAACCGAGGGGAACGAAAGAAAGAGAAAGATGCCCCGTAGAGAACACATGGCTGTTTAGTAATATATGAGGGGCATCAGTTTACACTGAAGGATAAAAAGGCAGTAAAGCACTGGATACACATCTGTCATCTGCTGTGCCCACACACACAAGCCAGCTGGTGGAGTGTGATGTAACTAGTGACTATTGTTCCATGGCTTATCCCTCTTTCTGGGTTGCTAACCTGAGATGCACCCTTTAGAAAACTACAAAACCCCGTCAGGGATCATGGCTTAAAAATAAATAAGTTTGAGGTTGTAAAAATATGTTCCCTTATTTTAGGAAACCGCGCACATGGATTCTCAGTACTGTACAGTGGGTGTCTATGTTCAGAAGGTGTTGTGCTTTGTTTTGTTTTCCATTTAAATTAGGAAGTAGAAACACAGCACCGGCACATAGACAAGGTTTTAGGGACCATCTACAAATCACACTGGCTGTCATATCAGTAGAGTTGACTGCTTTCACCCAAATCCCATTAATTATGACTGAGGCAGACATTCATATTGTAGGTAGGTAGGTAGGTAGGTAGGTAGGTAGGTAGGTAGGTAGGTAGGTAGGTAGGTAGGTAGGTAGGTAGGTAGGTAGGTAGGTAGGTAGGTAGGTAGGTAGGTAGGTAGGTAGGTAGGTAGGTAGGTAGGTAGGTAGGTAGGTAGGTAGGTAGGTAGGTAGGTAGGTAGGTAGGTAGGTGTAGGTAGGTAGGTAGGTAGGTCTGTCAGTGGGTAGGTAGGTAGGTAGGGAGGTAGGTAGGTAGGTCAGTCTGTGGGTATGTATGTATGTATGTATGTATTATGTATTTACATATGTACGGACGGACGTACGGACGTATGGATGAACGGACTGACGGACAGACGGATAGATGGATGGTAAATGGTAAATGGAGCTTACTTATATAGCGCTTTCCAGCCCCCTTTGCGGGGCCCCAAAGCCCTTCACAGTACCAACCATCCACCCATTCATATACACATTCATACACCGGTAGCGGTAGACTGCCTTGCAAGGCGCCAACCAGTCATACCGGGAGCAACTCGGGGTTAAGTGTCTTGCCCAGGGACACAACGAGGTATGCCGTGACCGGGAATCGAACCCGAGACCTTCCGGTCCTGAGCCGGCTGCCCCTACACCATCTCGATACTTGCTTACTCTTACTTACTTACTTACTTACTTGCATTTGTTCGTTCATTATTAATCCCCAGGGGGAACTTTGAGGCATACAATGGCATGTTCTAATTACAGGTAGTCCTCGGTTTACGACGGCCTCGAGTTAAAACGTTTCGCGGTTACGTCACGCATCTCCCATAAAAAAAATAATAATATATATTCAATTTTTTAATGAAAATTTTTATTTTGAAAGCCAAGTTCCGAGTTTCTTCCGGTTTTGACGACAACAGTAGCTTGACGGCAGAAGCAGTGGCACTCAGTGGAAAATTACAGGAGACCTTATTATTGGACCTGAGGTTTACGAGGCAGACCGGAGGCAGAGGAGGTTAGGAGGGGACGAGCTAACATGCTAACAGACCTTACTGTAAATGCCCTGGACTTCGCGTAGCACAGACAGCTGCAGCTAAGGATAGAGCAATGAGCTAACATGCTAACAGACCTTACTGTAAATGCCCTGGACCGTGCGAAGCACAGGCAGCTGCAGATGTTGGTGGAGCAACGAGCTAACATGCTAACACATGGCGAATGGCTTCACCAGCTCCCAGTAAGAAATTAACTCTTTTTTTCCTTCATTATGGCTCCAAATGTATGTGTTTTTTGATAATTATGTAGGGTACTGTGTTAGGATAGGCAAAGTGCATATTAATACAGTACTGTACATGTATATGGTGCAGTATTTATGTATGTTCCGACTTACTTTGATATTCTACTTACGACGTCACGTAGGAACGGACTTCCGTCGTAAGTCCGGGACTACCTGTATAAAGAAAAAACACACGAAACAATAAAAAAAGCATATTGCACACATTTGGGATAAAGACAATGGTTGTAGGCAGTACTATATTCATGATAAATCTATGTCTAAATTTAATATAATTTCACCAGTTTGTTACAAAGATATTACTTTTTCATTTAGAAAAATGCTAAATTAATGTTGACCAGCGCCCCAAGTGGAGGAGTTTAAGTATCTGGGGATCTTGTTCACGAATGAGGGAAAACTGGAGCGTGAGATCGATAGGCGGATAGGTGCAGCGTCCGCAGTGAAGCGGGCGCTGTACCGGTCTGTCGTGGTGAAGAGAGAGCTGAGTCAAAAGGCAAAGCTCTCAATTTACCGATCGATCTACGTTCCCACCCTCATCTATGGTCATGAGCTTTGGGTTATGACCGAAAGAACAAGATCTCGGATACAAGCGGCTGAAATGAGTTTTCTCCGCAGGGTGGCTGGACTCTCCCTTAGAGATAGGGTGAGAAGCTCAGTCATCCGGGAGGGACTCGGAGTAGAGCCGCTGCTTCTCCACATCGAGAGGAGCCAGTTGAGGTGGCTCGGGCATCTGGTTAGGATGCCTCCTGGACGCCTCCCTGGTGAGGTGTTCCGGGCATGTCCCACCGGGAGGAGACCCAGAGGAAGACCCAGGACGCGCTGGAGGGACTATGTTTCTCGGCTGGCCTGGGAACGCCTTGGGATTCCCCCGGAGGAGCTGCTCCAAGTGGCTGGGGAGAGGGAAGTCTGGGCCTCCCTACTTAGGCTGCTACCCCCGCGACCCGACCCCGGATAAGCGGAAGAAGATGGATGGATGGATGGATGATAAAAACATACTTCAAATACATATTGATCAATTCAAAGAATTCAGTTAATTTAGTTTTGTAACATCATCATTTAAATGTACATTGCTATACAGACCATGATAGGTGGAGAAATGGAAATAGGAATATATTTTGATAATAAATTATAGGCAAACATTTCTAAAAAGTTTATGTAAATCACTACAGTAATTAGTATACAAAGTTTTTGACATGTTAAAACCGTATTGAAGAATATAGTGCTGCTAATTTGCTGACACTATGATTATAACCTTCAAAAGACAATATTTTTATCAGTTTTTTAGAATAGTTTTAATTTTTGCTTAATCCATGTGACCATTCATTTGTTAAAAAAACTTTTAATATCAGGCAAAACATGGGTTACTATGTGGTCCTACTTATATTTTCAGTTTCTATTTTAATGATTCTTTTATTTGTAACAGAAGAGGTTTAACTTCTCATCCAAAAAGCATTCTCTATTCCAAGAGGGTGAGTGAGCAGGTTTAAAAAGCCTGAGATAACATCCAACATGCCTATGTAAATTTGCAAATCGCACCCCCCTCTTAACAGTAGGGGGTTTGCTGGTGAAGATTCTTAGTCATCCAGGACATGATAAAATCAGAACAAGCGCTCAATACAAAAACAAGTAGGGGGTTTCTTAAGGCCTTTGTTAGACTAATCCCAAGATGAGGCTCCTCTGAGGCCCCAGGGCAGGTTCCCATTGTCATTGTCACATTGTTCTATACACTCCCACAAGGGGCAACAGTGAGGTATACACAGATTTTATGGGGAGACGAGGGGAGAAGTCATACACATACACAAAAAAACCTATTTTGATGACTTTTTGGGACGTTTGAGATTTTT
>JBBPBX010004443.1:44009-76725 GCA_038048925.1 Garcialebias charrua | reverse complement strand
ATTGCTCATTTCCATGTAAACTCCCCAATGTTGAAGCATTATTTATTGCGTAAGTCAACACAATAAAAAGTAGGTATACGAAAGTAAAAAAACAAACTTTATTGATCGATTTGTAAATGGCTTTAAACAATAACTTTAAAAGCTCCTGAAATATGGTGTACTGGCCTCTTTCTTCAGATGCATTCCTTGAAGGTAAGCTAGAGAAAGTCCTTTTCCCACAAAAGGATGTCATTGTTTATATGCCTACAATTAAACTGTCCCCTTTTGACGGTGTCAGGATGAGGGATTGCTTGGTTAAGTGTTGGATTCTTCTTGCCCAAAGGGTCAAATGAGTATACGTTTACAAAAGTGAAATCAGCCTCATGCGAGAAAATGGACCGCTGAACTGAATATAGAAACCTTCAGTCTTTTTTAAATATCTTTATTGACCAGTTATTTTTAAGATACTTCATTTTATTAGTTTTTATAAATATGCAAAAAACGGCCAGCTTTAAGATTAAGAGAAATGTCATCCTTCAACATAATTATAATTTAACTGTTTAAAACAAAATCACAACATTTCCATCAATCCATCCATCACCTTCTGCTTGTTCTGGAGTCGGGTCATGGGGGCAGCAGCTTGAGCAGAGAGGTCCAGACATCTCCTTCCACATCCACCTCTTCCAACTCTTCTGGGAGAACCCCAAGGCATTCCCAAGCCAACCAAGAGATGTAGTCCCTCCAGCATGTCATAGGTCTTCCCTGGGGACTCTTCCCAGTCGGTCAAGCCCAGTGCATCAAATGTTATTTTTTATTGAGGACTTTGGTCCATGACCGCAATTTAAAGTGATCAAGCATTTGCAGAAGCTTTTCTTCCTCTTTGTATAATCACCTGGAAGTGTTAAAAGGTGCGGTGACATGATGTTGGAACTATGCATAAAGTGGCAGAGGAGCTACTCAGCTTTGATTTTTTTGTACACAGATGCTTCGAATAATTAATATATAAAAGTATTTTTTAATAAAACAGTTCTCTGCAGTGCGTCGCAGTTTTCGGGTGGAGAAAGGAGGGGTCAAACGCCAATGCATTTTTATGACGCAACGTATTGAACGCACCTTGTAAATAACTATGGCAGAGAATACAGTATAGAAACCGAGGCATTAAGCAATTTAAGTGAAGATTTGAGCGATTTGTCTTCAGTTTGGGAAGCCGAAGTTAGTTCGATTGATGAACAAGAAACAGCTGGTTCTAATTTTAGTTCTGGACCCGTATTTATTTGGTCCTTACCGTTCAGTGAGCGAGGGGGAGCGAGGGGGACTCCGACATTCCAGATGAGCAAAGTTCCGAGGGTTACGGGCTGGAACACGATCGTAGTCGTCTACAGGGCTGGCGATGTTAGAACACCCAAATGTGACACAACGTACCGGCATTTTTCAAGTTATACAAAAGAATATAGGCGATATTGAAGACAATGACACTGCGTGCTAATAGCAGCGGCAGACAGAAACTTCATGTCTCTACGTCACGACGTTGCATGCATAAGTACCCGGCTGTCCCATGACGAAACACGGCGCCAATTTCAAAATCACTTTTAAATCAAATTTTCATTGATTATCATTGAACATAGTTGAATGATACAACATACTGTATATATGTTGTGCCACTTTATGCATAGTTCCAAAATCATGTCACCCCACCTTTAAAAGTCTTAACAGGATGCCTATTGAGTCCCTTTTTATCATGAAGCAGGGTTACAAACACACAGAACATACTTTCCTTTATTTTTAACCCAAGTACAAGAAAGACATACAAGTCTCCTTTTCCTTTTAACTTAGAGCTCCCATTTAGGAGCTGTCGAAGGTTGCTGTCAGCCAGTTCCAAAGGCAGTGTAAAAAAAAAAAAAAAAAAAACTAGCCTGGACAAGAAACTGAGTCTTGGATTACAATAAAACCACAGGGTGCTGAAGCAGCCCTCCAAACTGGATTAAACAATAAATGCCTGCATGTCCGGAATGTCGCTTCTTTGTGTACAACCAAGCCCGTTGGAGCAAAAAATCTCTGTTCTGTTGGAGAGTACCCCCCAAAAATTAAACTGTTCATTTTAATCAGAAAGTAGATTTTTTGTAAGTAAGGAAACTAACATTCCTTAATGGAAAGCACATTGCCAGCTACCCTGCATGCCTAAATTTTAAAGAAAAACCTTGCACACCGATGGTGAAAGTGATCATTGTGAAAGATCCAATGATCATCTTTCACAATGACTTTCAATTAAGCATTAGAAAATACTTCATCATTTTATTTTCTGTTCCAAGTGATTAGCAAACAAAGTAGTCTGTTATTTCTACCACACTTTAGCTCATTATAAAAAACAGAGTTACAGCTATTTATGTGTTGCTGTTTTTTAACTGATTCACTGTGTTGCCAACAGTCAAAGCTAATATCATAGTTCATGCTCGATAATCCAGGTAAAAAAAATCCAACAAAGTTCCGTCAGATCATCTGGATGGTTTATTTTTTGTTGAGATGTTTCATCCTTCATCCAAAGGACTTCTTCAGTCTGAGGAGCCACAACAAACTCAGTCCCACAAGCAGCACACTCACATAGTGGGCCAACCAGTTTGTTGGTGATAAGATGGTTTCTGGGGCTCGCCCTCTGCCCGGTCGACTCCTCTGAGGCAGCCATAGCCAAAGTGGTTCAAAATGCAGTCGCATTGTGGGACTGAGTTTGTTGTGGCTCTTCGGACTGAAGAAGTCCTTTGGATGAAGTATGAAATGTCTCACTCAAAGAAGAAACCGCCCAGATGATCTGACTGGACTTTGTTGGATTTTTTTTTAAAACCTGGATTATTGAGCATGGACTTTGATGTTTTGAACCACTTTGGCCATGGCTGTCTCAGAGGTATCAACAGAGGAGAGGACGGGTCCCAGAAACATCTTATCACCAGCAAACTGTGCTGCTTGTGGGACTGAGTTTGTTGTGGCTCCTCGGACTGATGAAGTTCTTTGGATGAAGGACAAAATAGCAAAAAAAGAAACTGTCCAGATGACCTGACTTAAATTTATTGGAGTCAAAGCTAATATAAAACGGGATCTTGTGTGGTCTGTTAGCGCTCATTGTATGTGTTGGTAATAATGTCAGCTATGGCTACACTAAATTGTGTCTCAAAATCTCAAACATCCAGTTTTATCCATTTTGAGTTAGCTAGTTGATACTCTGTGGCAACATTTTGAAATTTACTTCAAAACTATTTCCGTTGTAGATGTTCAGCTAATTATTAGTTACTGCAAGTTTCACTAAAATCCGTCCACTGGTTTGAGATATATTTCTATATTAAATTAAAATTAAAATAGCCAAACTGTTACATAATTGCCTTTTTTAGCAAAATGTAATTGTGTTGAACAAATATTCCTTAATTATTTTTAAATAATAACACTGTAATTTAATAAAGTACCATTATTTATTGTATGTTTAAAGATTTTATCCCATTGTATCACTGCAGTTTTTTTGTTAGCAGAACTTAACACATTGCCGTCTATTTTAAAAGTGCAAATACTTCAGTAACTGTATTTTGTAAATAACTGTATTTCTCTTATTACAATAGTTTAACAAGGATGATTAGTCAAGTGGAGCAAAATGTCCTCTGTAACACCCAGAAAGCATAGTTTTTGTACACTGAAAAGCAAGGCTGCTGTAATTCTGTGGTGTCAAATCGCTTTGCACTGCTGCAACAAAAGTGGAAGGAGGAGTCGGAAGAATAAATATTGCCACGGCAGCCAATACCAAGCACATCTCCTCCTTCTCCCCCTCCTCCTTGGATGTTTTGAATGAAAAGACTCCTCTTCACTTCTCTCCTCTGGCTGGTGGAGTGTTTGGTGGCAGAGGGTGTTGGGACTGTGTCGACATGTCATCGTTTGCTCTGGGAGCCTGATCCTGTGGGGGTGGATGTGTTTGGATACCATGCCAATAATGAGGATCAAGTTTGGAGTTTTGTTTTTGCTGGCCCAGTGGGTGGTCTGCTCTGATGCTTGGTTCTGGTTCCAGACTGGCACCACAACATTGCCCCCAGTAGTGGAGCAGGAGGGGTCTGGCAGTCCAGCAGGTAGTGGAGAGCTGCCATCTGAGAGCAATGCAAGTGTTGGAGCAGAGATCATTGATGAAGAACTTGGGATCTATAAGACTGAGCAAACTTGGGCAGAGACCACCAGGGCTCCTGAACTGACTACTGCAATTTCCTCAGTGCAACCAGAGAGTGATTATGCATCAGAAAAGACCACTCAAAGGATTTCATCAGACACAATTAAACATGGTAATGGCACATCTTCATTAAAGGGCATGGGTTCTGGAGAATCTAACCATTTAGGTTTCAATGGAAGACTTGGATCTAGGACTGAGTTTGAATCAGACTCTGGGTCTGGTCTTTTAAGTTCTGAATCAGATTTTGTGTCAGGAACTGAGAAGAGTGGATCTGGAAAAGAAGCAGTAAGTCCCATTTATCACATAGGGCTAGCCAGTGAAGCCAGTGAAGAGTCTCCAAACAATGAGCAAAATCTAAAGTTTCAAGAGAAAACTTCTCCCAGCAGAGCAGATGAGGGTGACAACCTCAGAAGCACAACATTAGAGCCAAGTTTTGATTCTGCTCCTAAAATACTTAATCCAGACATCACACATAGTAGATCTAGCAGGTATGACTTAAATCGGACATTCGAAGATTTAATAACTTTGAAATTAGACAACAACTTTGCACCGGCTGCTGCAGTGTCTCGGAGCAATCAACGACTGAAAGAAACTCTGACATCTAGTGAGGATGTTTTACTTAAAATAATGATGATTGATCAAGTTCCAGTTCTTGACAAGACACTTTTTATACCAGAAACACCAAGTCAAACCCAAAAACTGTTTATCACCCAACCCAAAACCCATAGCACAAGACCAGACTCTAACTCTGTACCTAAAGAAACCCATATTCTTCAAACATCCAGTGAAACATTATTGATAAGCCAGAAAACTTTAACTGGTCAAACTGCAGAGATGTTAGATGCTACTCCACCATTCCTTCTCAGTCAGACAGCTTTAGGTACCCATAGGACCACTAAAAACCATACAGAAGCTAAGTCCAAACTTGTTTTTGGATCATCGCAATGCTTGCAGATTGATACTACTCTTCCTTTCTGCTCCTCTATGGTGGGGGGAAGCTTTGCTGTGCCCAATTATCTCAACCAGAGCAGTGTGGAGGAAGTCCGAGCACTTCTGAATGAGTGGGCATGGCTGTTGCAGTCACATTGCCATCATAGCTTGGAGCGTTTTTTCTGCCTCCTCTTGGTACCACAGTGTGGCTCTGTGGTCCCCTCACCTGTGTTGCCTTGCCAGAGTTTCTGTCAAGTGTTGCAGGACAGTTGCTGGATTCTGCTGGATGAGGGACACCTCCCTGTGGAGTGCCAAACTCTACCAGATGAGGAGGATGAAGGGTATCAGTGCTTGTCAGTCAGTAACCAGAAAGGTAATCACTGGTTCAAAATGAACCCTAATTAGGGTTAATTTTGAAATAGTTTTGGAAAATGTCTAAACTTCCCCACCCAGTTAAATTGATATTTATACTTGCAGTCCTGACCATGAGCTAACAATGGGATGACTCTCAAGCACATTAACTAAATATCTTTATTGGCTACAGCCTAACAAGCATGGTGCCAGACAGTTAACATGTTTATCCTGTTGCATGTTTGTTCCCCTTGTCCTCATCCAAGTAACTTTTGTTTGCATCATGTTACACAGATCTAATTTTGTACGTTACTCAGTCAAATGGTAACATTTGGTCAGAAATGTTTTTTTTTTTTAAAGAACAGATAAGTCCTGTTGCCTTTGCACCTCCTAAACAATTTGAGATTCTTACAAAAGCTCTGTAAAATGAAGACTTAAAAAAAAATACATACAGTAGACTCATAAGATGGAGCTTCAGAAGCACAATGACATAGTCCTCGTTTTTGTGCATGTACTCTCAAAACCAAAACAACAATGGAGCTGTTACTTTGTTCTTTGTATTACTTGATCATGATCCTATAAGTATTCAATGTTTGTGTTCTGAAAAGGGTGACACCGCTGAGCAGTGGTTGGAGCTGTCACCTCATAGCAGGAAGGTTGCAGGTTCGAAGCCAGCTGGGTTTATTCTGTGGAGGGTTTCCATGTTCCCCTGTGCATAATAGGTTTTCTCATTGCATTCCAGTTTCCTCATATGTCCAAAAATCATGTATGTTAGGTCAATTGAATTGTCATTAAGTGTAAGTGAGTGTGAATGGTTGTATGTCCTAATCTGTCAACTCCTCAGCACGGGAAGTTGGTGCTTTTAAAAGTTATTAGAAGGCACTAAGTAACATCATCAGCTAATTTGTAAAAAAGGCCAGAGATAAATAAATGTTGTGAGAAAGACAAATAGTCAGTGAAACACCATCTAAACGTGTTTAGACCTGTCAATCTGTCAATTCCTATCAGTTTGTTTCTTTTAGGTCACTTTTAAAGGTCCTGTGGATAAAGGAGGTGGGTTGTAATTGCTATATTTTGGATGGAAAACTATTTACATCCATTTGAAATTAAGTAATCAGTCTACAAGGATTCATGCATGTGCCATTCATTAGCAGTCTGACTGCAATTGGGTGAAGATCTCCTGCTTTGGCTGCAGCTGGGAGGGAAGCTGTGTGAGGACTGAGCTGCCTGTGATTGCTTTGGGTCTGGGGAAGGGCTCCTACAGCTCACTCTGCTAGTTGGAAAGGATGTCACTTGCCTTTATGTCAGTCTTCATAAGTTTTAAATAACACCAGAAAATGTCACCTAGATTTATTGCTAGTTGCTTCAAGGAAAAGTTGCTAAATGGCTCGCTAAGTTGACAAAACTGTGTCTATCTTGTTTTTCTTTGATGTTGCCCTGGGATGGACTTGCGTCATGTCCAATATGTACCCCACTTCTCAAGCATTTACTGCTGAAAATAGATATCAGCTTCCCATGACCAGAAAATGAGAAGCAGGTAAAGCGCATGCATGAATGAACGGAGGGGTGTTTTTTGAGCATGTCTATTCAAGGATGAACATGTTACGTTGCCATGCATGGGAAGGTGTCAAATTTGGCTGTGGTTTTCAATAACGTGAATTTAGGCCACTGCACTGACAGCTGGACTCAGCTTAACAAGTGATTTAAAGTGGCTAAAATAAGTGCTGGTGTTGTGCTTTAAGCTGACTGATATTAATCAAACAAGTGATGTAGGTAGTGACCAGTTTTATCTGTGTATAAAAGCATTACCGTATTCGTCGGATTATAACACGCTCCTGTATATAACACGCTTTGTCCAATTATTGCCAATAAATTGGAAAAATCCGTAAATAACACGCTTTGGCGTATGACACGCATCTATTATGCGTCACCGCTATGCGACGCGTCAGCGCCTCATTTGCCCTGCTGAAAATGGCGGCTACAGAAGCGAGCCAGCAGGAAGGACTTCACAAGAAAACACGGTAAAAACAATTATTTCTTTGCGAGAAAAAATATATTTCTTAGCTGACTTTATAGCACAAGGGTTCCTGAGCTTAACTGTTTCACGAAATGGTCAAATCTGCTGGATTTTAAAAAGTAGTTCGCCATTTCATGCGAGCGGGTGGGACGGCTTTATTTCTTTAAATTTAGCTAAATAAACGCTTAAAAAATATATTTCTTAGCTGACTTTATAGCACAAGGGTTCCTGAGCTTAACCGTTTCACGAAATGGTCAAATCTGCTAGATTATAAAATTGTTTCGGTTTGACTTCTTCCAAATGGTCGCGTGCGCTACTAAAATAAATAAATAGTTATAATAAAAATTGAATTTCATCTCAAATGTCTTATACAGCTAATAATTTGTAAATGACCACCAAATTACGCTCTGTAAGTCTCAAGAAAATCCGCGGTGTGGTTTATGAGTTATCTTGGTAACAAAAACAGCGAACCTCACAGCTAACAGCAGCTACATCCAGAGCAGGAGCGGGCAGCGACAGAGTCAGTCCGACCAGAGGAGGCTTTTTTCGGACACATGAGCTAGAAACGGTCTGGAAGTGGCCCCCTAGCTAGCAGACAAAAGTGGTACTGCACCATTTTTGCCCAAAATGAAAAACGGCGATATCAGAGACAAAAATGGGTCTAAAAATATGGGGGGAAAAATCCATAAATAACACGCTTCGGCGTATAACACGCAGGACATTCAAATGAGCATAAAAACTGTGTGTCATACTCCGACAAATACGGTAAATGCGTCTGCCTGCATTGTACCCTGCTCTGACATGTTGGATATCTTGTCATCTCACCTGTTTGGGTTGTCGGCTGTGCGCGTCCACTGAGTGCAGTGGCTGAATGAACATCCATTTGGGGAGATGGATCACTGGCATCTGAAGGTTAACTGAACTTTACCTTTTTCAACCGGCCGGTCAGCGCGCGGTGAAATGGCCTTGTGCCGCTGGTGGTTGTATGGCAAACCATGTTGGCATATAATTGGATCGTTGGCCACGCACATCCCTGACTCAATGAAAAACCCAACACTGACATTATTATGGCCCAGTCCAGTCCGGTCCAAATCTGAGTTGGGCGGGGACGGGCTCCGGATTCGGGTTAGAAATGACAGCTCTACCATTGTGTAGACAAATACTGTGTGTGCAACATGTTCCTTTTGACTAAACAGACTTGGAAAGGCTGCATTAGTTGTTTAGTCCTACAACTATTTGTTGCTTCACATACTCCTGGTTTCATTGGTTTGTACTGAACAATGTTTGATAGGAAAAGCCGTTCATGTAAGCCTGCTTTGTTTTATAACTTGTTCCTTTTTTCAAGGATACCCATCTTCACTCCTGCCTACACTTTCAGCGCATATCTCTGAGAGTTCAAGATGGTCTTTTTGCAGCTGCTCTATCTTTCAGACACCTAGTTTCATTGACAGACATGAGTGGACATAATGTTTCTGGCTCCATGACTAAGGCCCCTTCATTCTGGATTATCACCATGCTACAAAGTAAAATTAAAAATAAAAAAAAGCCAAGACACGGATGGCTGTTACAGAGTTTTGATGAGGTCTTCAGGCATATGCAGTAAAATTAAAACAGTGGGCTTCCTGTGTGTAGCAATGATTCTGAGCATGGATACAACATCTGGGAAGTGAAATGAAACTGTAAAATGCTTTGAAGTTCTAGTGTTTTATTATGTTCGTAGCAGTGAATGAGGGTACTGGGTAGAAACCGTTTATCCATAATGTGGGGTTAGCATACAGTCTTGACTTGATAGTCTAGAATTTAAAGTAGTTTTCAGTGGTACTGTATGTGCTGTGCCCAATACAAAAAGCTTTGGAATGTTTGAAAACATTACATATTCTGAATGTTCAGTGTTCTGGATGGAGCTATTGGGATTTCACAAATAAATCCCAATGTTCAAGAAACAATCTCATTGACATATTTGAGTCCAGAGGACAATTTTATTTTATTTTTTAAGCCAGTCCAAAATCAAGCCATGTTTGCTGCTTGTAAAAGCAATGTCGAGGTGCAACTGCAGATCTTCTTATCTCTTTAAATCAAACATAAATCCTCTGCAGTCAAGGCTATTTAGTATCGGTCTGCTCTGGTGAAAAAAGTTAGTTTACTTGTGTTAGTGTTCAGATTCTAATTCAGGCTGTTCAAGAAGTGGTAGAGAAATGCTTTATAGGCTGGACATGCCTGTTGAAACCAATTTATTGTTGGTATTGAATTATGACTCTGTCGGAAAGGTTTATTTACCACCTAAATCCACAGGTTATACTGATTAACTCAATTATAGTACTTAGCCTCTGAACTACGTCCGGTTTCTGTTCACAGATTAGAGCCTTGGAAAGTCTTGCAATCTTTGCTTTTTTCAAAGAAAAAAGTAGGTCACCGTACTTAAGCTTTGACGCAAATATAGGTTATACATAAGGGGCAAAGTAAATTTGCTACAAAACTCTATACATTTTTGCCTTATGACCAGAAATGGGGGCTTATTATTATTATTAAAATATCCACAATGTTTCTTGATTTTTAGTCTCAGCTTCACCTCCTTCCTGTCCTTTGACCTTACACCCGAACTCATTAAATGTAGTGTCTGGGAAACTTCAGACCCTTTTTTTAATTTATGTTACTTATAGCTCTGTCAGCTTGATGTGTGAGAGGTAGTCATAATGATACCAAAATACCACCCACTTCTACTTCTCTTTGATCGTTCATGTAAGAAAGTTTCCTCTCTTTCTGAGTGCATTTTGATTCAGTTTTAAACATGATTCATGCAGTGAGACTAAACAAACAATCATTTCATAAATAGTCTTTATAATTGTGCATTGACATCAACATTGCTTATTTTGTCATACTGGATGGAAATTTGCAGCGTGTTTTGGACACCTTTGTACTTTTACCATGGTGTTAGTACACATAGTTACTAACGATCGCTATTGCAATTGAGAATTGGCTCTCAGTTAACCTACCTGGTATTATTATTATTATTATTATTATTATTATTATTGTTATTATTATTATTATTATTATTATCATTATTATCATTATTATTATCATAATTATTATTATCATCATTATTATTATCATTAACATTATTATTATTAGGGGCTGTGGTAGCAGGTTCAATCCCAGGTTGTGTCAGGAAATGCATACGGCGTAAATCAAATAGCCAAATCGTTCATGTCAGTTTTTATTTTTCTGTTAAATAAAGCTAATTAGTAGCATGGTGGTTTCACTGAGCTGAGATAAAAATTGAATGTTATGGCAGAAAGACTTTAAAGCTGGTTTAAGTCCTTCGTGGTGGTGCTCGCCAGGGACTCCTTTTGACTTGGATCTCATGACAGCTCCAATTTTGGGCACAGAGTGGTCCAAATATTTTTTTCTGCCAGAAAGCCTTTCCCCTCCTGAGTTGTGTTGCACTTGTATAAAATAAGAAATGATGAGGCTGCACAGCACAGAAGATGCTTTGGGGTTGATAATGGTCTAAGGTATTTTATGATTTATCAGGTTTTTATGTAAGTCATTAGGCAATTCATTGAGTCATTAATTATACTTACTTAGATGCATATCAGATGCTTTAATTATTTATTTTTAAACTTAACATATCAGTACTAATTGCATCAACATTTTTTTTGAAGTAGAGACTTACCATACCATACAAATGTTCTTATAAAGCACTTAAAACAGCAACAAGGCCAACTAAAGTGCTGTGCAACAAACTACAACAAGCAAAGGACAAAGGATAAAATACATGGACCCAAATATCTAAAGATAATTAACATTTGTTGAATACAGACAAGTTCAAATCAATTCACACAGTGTCAAAAGCCAGGGAATAAAAGTGGGTTTTTAAACGAGACTTAAAAACAGTGAGAGAGGGGAGTGTGCCTGACATGCAGTAACTCGTTCCACAGTTTTGAACCTGCAACAGAGAAACCCCTTTCCCCTCTTAGTTTAAAACAAGTTCCTGGAACCAATAAAAACATCTGATCTGCAGAGTGCGCCGTATGGCTACAGCAGATCAGCGAGATAAGAGGGAGCAGAACTGTTTGGAGATTTAAAAACATACAGAATAAAAATTAAAAAAAAAGAATTCAAAAGCGAACCGGGAGTCAGTGAAGGGAGGCCACAACTGGAGGAATGGGCTCTCTTTTGTGTGTACCAGTTAAAAATCAGGCTGCAGCATTTTGAACCAGTTGTAAATGTGCAATAGAGGTTTGACTGATTCCAAAAAGAAGTGATTGCAGTAATCAAGCCTGGATGTTATGAAAGCATGTATGACTGTTTCAAGGTTGCTTTTGGACAGTATGGGCTTCAATTACGACAGCCGCCTCAACAGAGAGAGAAAGGGAGAAAAAGCAGGATTTAACATACCGTATTTTCCGCCTGATAACTCGCACCTTTCTATAAGTCACTTTGTCCAATTATTGGCAATAAATTGGAAAAAATCCATAAACGTGTCGCGCCTTTATTTAAGTCGCATCTATTATGCGTTACCGCTACGCGACGCGTCAGCGCGTCATTTGCCCTGCTGAAAATGGCGGCCACAGAAGCATGCACGGAAGGACTTTTAACAAGATTAACACGGTAAAAACAATTATTTGTCTGCTGAAAATTATAGCAAATATGTGTCTTAGCTTAAAGGTACAGTATGCAGTTTCTGTAGAACAGCAGAACTTAGAAATATTTTCAACAGGCAAAGCATTCTGATCCCGCTCTGCCCCCTTGTGGTCTGTTAAATTTCAAATTCAAGCTCTGTTTTTATTGGCTGATTCAAATTCAAGCTCTGTTTTTATTGGCTGGTTACAAACTCTGTTTTTATTGGCTGGAAAATGGTGGGTCACCTTTTCTTTTTAGAAATGCTTATTTACCACCTGGAGAAGCAAGGGGACAATATATATATATTTTTTTTTTCAGAGATTACCTGGCTAACATCAGTCTGTCAGGAGGTAGTGACAGAGTGAAGAAATATGTTCATAAAAAAAGCTACATACTGCAGCTTTAACCGTTCCTTAATAAATTCACGTACTGGTCAAATCTGCTGGATTTAAATTGTTTCGCTTTGACGTCTTCCAAACGGTCGCACGCGCTGCGAAAATGAATTATAAATAAATCAAATTTTAGCTCAAACAACTCCAACAGCTAACAGTTTGTAAATGACCACACAGTAATTACTTTCTGTAAGTTTAAAGAAAGTCTGTCCAGTAGTTCATGAGTTTTTTTAGATAAATAGTAGCTGAAAAAAGAACAGAGCTAACCGCGACACATTTACGCTCATAAAACATCAAATTTTATCTCAAACAATTCCAACAGCTAACAGTTTGTAAATGACCACACAGTAATTACTTTCTGTAAGCCTAAAGCAAATCTGTCTGGTAGTTCATGAGTTATTTAGATAAATAGTAACCGTTTTTGCTAACACACACAGCTAACAGTAGTTCATACCTCCAGAGCAGGAGGCAGGGCAGCGACAGAGTCAGTCCGACCAGAGGAGCCGGCCGTCGGACACATTAGGTGGGAATGGTTGTGTACCCTAGCGGCCGAAAGTGGTACTGCACCATTTTTTGCCAAAATGAAAAACGGTCATATCTGAGCCAAAAATTGGTCTAAAAATATGGGGGGGAAATCCATAAACACGTCTCACCTCTCTATTAGTCACATGGCATGCAAATTAGGCAAAAGGTGCAACTTATAGATCAGAAAATACGGTACAGGTACATGACTGTTTAGTTTCATGGAAGGGTCCAGGACTTCTTCTAAGGATGCTTCTTTCTCAAAGTCAGTTGTACAGTTTGTGATCGACTCCCCACAATCCCTCAACATCACTCATCTTCCTTTTTGTTTTAGGAAATGCAACTTCAACCAGAAACTTTCTGCCTGGTTTAAAGGGAAGGTCTTATGGGCTCACAATACATGTATATATGTTTCTGTTTGATGTCTAAATGAAACCAGTAACTGAAACATGACCAATGTGTGATTGGTTCATGGTACTTATTTTATGTCTTAAAAGCATCCAACATGTCATGCAACAAAATTGGTTTACTTTTACATCAAACGCCTGGCAGTCACTGCAACTATAATTTAGGATGAAAACATTAGTCATGGCTTCTTTTGTTTTTACCAGTCACAGAACTGCAGTTTTCACATTTTCTGGGTGAACTTTAACACTCGGGGTCAGACGACTCGGTAGCTTCTTGCAGACTGAAAGCAGAGATCATCCCCCCTGCCCGCAGGCCTGGAGGGATCGTTGAAATGTCGATAAAGTGATCTCAGCTGAAACCACAAAGTTTTCAGTCTGTCCAGATGTCCCAGGGTTTTCCTGTGGATTATGCAAGTTGATGGATGCAAAGCTGTGTCATACTCTACGAACAGCTTCACCAACGGGGTCTCACAAACTGTGGCACCCCGTCCTGGAATGTTAAGGCAAAACTAAAAGCTGTTTTCCTGGTCAGTGAGTGGTCGGCTTGACAAGACAAACTAGCACCATAAAAATCCAGCCCAGCTCCATTCATCAGCAGCTCTTTTTTTTGTGCCCAACTGACCTTGAAGCTGTCAGTGTTCAACAAAGGCCGCTTGGAAAACCTGAACTGAGATTGCACTTAAAATGCTAATGACGAAACCTTTGTGTGGCCAACATTTTTGATCTCTGAGGGGGAGTGACTGCCCCGATCCAACTTCAGTTAAAACATTCATTGCTCATTGTTAGACTTCACCTTAAAATCATCTAATTACTGCCTCGGTGTGTTTTGTTGTAATGATGGATGATTGTTGTCTAGCACGTAAATATTTCCTGAAATATATCTCTCAAGTGCACATCTGGTGTGATTTAACAGGTGAGATGCTTTTGCTAATAACAGCGTTAGAACATTTCCAAAAAGATGCACATGCACATTTGATAATTTGGCATAAGTATTCAGATACGAGTCTACGTTGTTGAAAGAAATAGTCCTATTTAAAAATGTTACAATAAATGACAAGTTGCTTTTTAAACATTTCATGCCAGCTTCAGCATCAAATGGAAAAATTTAACAACCTAAATGATGTGCTTTACCCAATTCTGCATTTCACAGCTGAATTACAACCATTTTTTTTCCAATGATAGAATGCACACATGGATTCAGGTTCAAACATGTGTGCACACGCCCATCAAAGAGACCCTCAAGGCAAGCCACTCTGAGTTTATCAGAGTAAACATCTGGTTGGCTTGGTGTAAATGACTGTTTATTGTAAGTTGCCATCCATGCAGCAGTCAAAGTGTACCGGTAAAGTTTTTAACATGAGCCTTGTTGTCAATATGTTTCCTCCTATCTACTTTGCTTTTTAACAAATTTAGAAAGATTCATGAAGGTTTGATTCATTCATTCATTCATTCAACCTTTATTTATACAGGCTAGCCTCGTTGAGTCACGGGGACTCATTTACAAGAGGGACCTGTCTCACTCACACCAAACAACCATCCACTCTCACACTCACACCTAGGGTCAATTTAGAGTCACCAATCAGCCTAACAAGCATGTTTTTTGGTCTGTGGGAGGAAACCGGAGTACCCGGAGGAAACCCACGCATGCACGGGGAGAACATGCAAACTCCACCCAGAAAGGCCCCGGACCGGGATTTGAACCGGCAACCTTCTCGCTGAGAGGCAGCAGCTCTACCAGTTGTGCCACCGTGCTGCCACGGTTGATACTCAGTAGTAAGGTCCACTCACACTGCGCTATTTGAAAAATGGTAAAGGGCGTGTACAAGTCACTGAGAGAGTTTATTGTAAAAGCTAACTCGTATGAAAAATGATAGATAGATGTTAGACTGTTTGTTTTTATTTGTCATAGTAGAGTATTTGGAAAGGTCTGATAAAAGTATCAGTCTAACAATAAATCTAAACTAGAAAAATTGTGGTTTTTTTATTTTAGAAAATGCATTGTGAATCTCAAGAGCTGAAAAAACTGAAGCATGTGAAATCTGAAAGAAATAGAACCCTAACTGAAGCCTGGTTTGTACTTCTTGTCGCACGTCTTTTACCCCCCGTTGAGTGAAAAAAAGTTGTGCAACTTCCGTCTGCACTCCCGCTGCGATCCCCCGGTGACAGCTTGTCTTGTACATGGCCCCCTGTCAGAACTCTCGAACGCGGAGGATGCGGCTCGGCGCGTGTGATTGGTTCAAAGTTTGTTGCCGTTTTTTGTTTGCGCCTTTCAGCGCGAGCTGAATTTCATTAAAATATAACTACAAAAGAAACGGCAAAAAGAAAAAGTGTTTCGGAGTTAAATTTTTGTTAACAACTGATTACAAATCAGCTTATTTCAGAAGGTAAATAACACGAAGCGCGCACCCATCAGAGCATTTCCGCCTTTCAGCGCGAGCTGAATTTCATTCAGGGGAGGCCTGTGCAGTGCGAAAACGGCTTTCCAGAAGCCGTCTTTTGTTTTTGCTTTGACATGGATAGTTTTGAAGAGAAAATCGCCGAGGCGGTCCGGTGGGAGTGAGTGTGACGTATGCAGTGGGAGGGATAAGTGAGGGATCAATATAATGTATCCCCCAGTCTTTTCAAAGTATAAACACTCAAATGTGGTCGGTGACACAAACGCAATTACGTCATCGCTGGGCACTCAACGGGGGGTAAAAGACGTGCGACAAGAAGTATAAACCAGGCTTAAAGGAGCTATATGTAATTTCTGGAACACACTGGCTCTTAGAAACATTTTGAACAGAGACATGTTTCTGGTCCCTCCTCACTCAGAGCCATATATGGCTGATTGGTAACTCTAAATTCATTCATTCATTCAACCTTTATTTAGTCAGGTAAATCTTTTGAACCTCATGGGCTCATTTACGAAAGCGACCTGCTAAAACTAAAGAACAATGAACAGCAGTGATAGAATTTCATTAAACAATAAACAAACAAACAATAAACAATAGAAAACAAAAAGAGAGAAAAAAACAAAAGATTTTTTTTTTTTTTTTTAACAAAGTATCAAAAAACTAGCAAAACATTATAAGGTAGACGTATAAAATCAAAGACAGGAACAAATCTGCATTGGTTTTTGCCAGGATTCCAACAGATTCTGAAAACCATTTAGAGAAGTCAAGGTCGAGAGCTTCAGATCTTTTTGTAAGATATTCCATGAAGCAGGAGCAGAATAGGAGAAGGCCCTTTTTCCAAGTTCAGTCCTCACTGACGGAACACTGCAGGTAATCATGTCCTGAGAGCGCACACTGTAGCTGCACTCACGCAAAGACATGTAGGAGGAGATGTATGAGGGCAGCAGACCAAGAAGTGATTTAAAGATGAAAATGTACCAGTGGAAGAGTCTGCGTGAGGTTAATGATGTCCAGTTAACCAGTGAATACAGGGTGCAGTGGTGGGTACGATAATCACAACCAGTTATGAATCTTAGTGCACCATGATAGACCACATCCAACATCCGCAGGGTGCTTGTAGGAGCATTCATGTAGAGAATGTCACCGTAATCAATGGAGGGAAGGAAAGTCACAGATACAAGGCGTTTCCTAACATTCAGTGTTAGACATGATCTGTTTCTGAAAAAGAAACCCAGTTTAACTTTCAATTTCTTCACTAGGTTTTCCACGTGGAGTTTAAAAGAGAGATGTGAATCGATCAGGATACCCAGATATTTATAGGAATCAACAAACTCAATAGGGACACCATTTGAAGATAAAATCAGAGGAGGATCTGCTGGAACCGCCTTCCTATTTGAAAAAAACATCCCTTTTGTTTTATCAGCATTTAGGACAAGTTTGAGACGGAACAAATCTGACTGGATGATGTCAAAAGCGGATTGTAGTAACTGGAAAGCCTTAGCTACTGTTTTAGCTCGGCAATAAACAACTGTATCATCAGCATAGAAATGTAAGGATGCATCAGGGATGCAGTGACCTACATTAGCTATGTAGATTGTAAAGAGAGTTGGTCCTAAAACTGAGCCTTGTGGTACACCATTTTTAACTGTTAAATAGCTGGAAGAAGCACCGTTATGTTGAACACATTGCCTCCGATTGGAAAGATAGTTAGAAAACCAACCGATGGTGTGATCAGAGAAACCGATTTCTGAGAGCTTATGACACAGGATGTTATGATCCACAGTGTCAAAAGCTTTAGACAGGTCTAAGAAAAGTGCAGCACAATAGTCCTTAGCATCCAATGCTTCAACAACATCATTCAGAACCTTCAGAGAAGCAGTTGTTGTGCTGTGTTTTTTCCTGAAACCAGATTGATGGAGAGAAATTGTCGAGAGAATTGAGAGAAAATGTAGAAATTGTCCCTAGGTGTGAGTGACAAAGTGAATGGTTGTTTGTCTCTATGTGTGCATGTGATTCATTCATTCAACTTTTATTTACACAGGTTAATCCCATTGAGCCTCGGGGACGGGGACTCATTTACAAGAGATACCTGATTTTAACAAAGAATGATGACAACAGTGGACAACAAACAACAATAGACAGTCATAAAGGTTTCATACAAATGGAGAATAACACGTGAAAATAAAATGGTATAAAAACAGCTAGGTTGTAAGGCGATGTAGAAAAGTAAAAAACAGGAACAGGTCTGCTTTGGTTTTTCCCATGAACGTAGCCGATATTTGAAGCCACTTAGAGAGGTCAAGGTCGAGAGCTCCAGATCTTTTTACAAGACATTCCAGGAAAACAGGAGCAGAGTAGGAGAAGGCCCTTTTGCCTAGTTCAGTCTGCACTGAGGGAGCACTGCAGGTAATAATGTCCTGCCCATTAATGATACGTACACAATGTAAAAAAAATGAAAGGTAGCAGAAAGAAGAATAAATCTTATTATATCTGCCCCTTTTTTCAAACAATCAGATTAAACAATGATAATCTTTCACCAGCAGTACAAAATGACTAACTCTTTCTAATTTTCTAATACTAATACTAATACATAACTAATAATTGATACAATACACATTATGCTAATTCATATATATTTTTTCAACAAATTCCTTTTGATCATTTTCTTAAATGTAAACAGTGACTTGGCATTTTTAACTACATTCTCCAAGCCATTCCATAATCTAATTCCCTGGATTGAGGTAGAACGTCCCTTCAAACTAGTTCTGAATTGTGGTTTTACAAACATCTCTGTCCCCTTAAGATTATAACAACTTTGTCTTTTAACAAAATTCATTTGGATATTTAAAGGTAATTCGTTATTCTGAGCCCTATACATAATTGATAAAATATTATAATCAACCAAATCATGGAACTTCAATAATTTCAGTTGATAAAATAATGTACTGGATGGATGACAGTAATGTTTTCTAGTGATAATTCTTACAGCTCTTTTCTGTAATACAAAAATAGGCTTTGTGATTGTTTTACACGCTTTCCCCCAAACATCAATACAATAGATTAAGTGTGGAACAATGATTGTGTTATACAACAAATACAGAGCTTTATCATTCAATAGGTCTCTGACCTTGTATAGTACTGCAATCGATTTAGCTATTTTTATTCTTACAGAATTTATGTGTTGTTTCCATGTCAGTTTGTCATCAATAATAACACCCAAAAACTTCACCTCACTCACTCTACAAATCTCAACACCCTCAATTTTGAGTGGAACGTCAACAGTTTTCTTTTTATTACTGAATATCATGTAATTAGTTTTTTCTAGATTTAATGATAATTTATTGATTTTAAACCAAGTTTGTATTTTGGTAAATTCTGTCTTTATCAATTCCAACATTTGTTCTATATCTTCACCTAAACAGAAAAATGTGGTATCATCAGCAAAAAGTATACATTTAAGGAGTCCTGACACATTTACCAAGTCATTCACATATAAAATAAATAGCTTTGGTCCAAGCACAGAGCCCTGGGGAACTCCACATGTGATATTACAGAGGTCAGATCTTACATCATTTATTTGTACAAATTGTTTCCTATCTTTCAAATAGCTAGATACCCACTGTAATGCTGGTCCTCTAATACCATATTTGTTCAGTTTTTCAAGGAGAATGGTGTGATCAATAGTATTGAATGCTTTTTTTAAATCAACAAAAATACTGACACAATATTGTTTTTGATCGACAGCAGTAGTTATTTGTTCCATTAATTCCATGAGAGCCATTGATGTAGAGTTTTTAGCTCTGAACCCATATTGACTGTTGCTTAGAATATTTTGTTTGTCTATAAATTGATCTAGTCTGTTCACAAATAGTTTTTCAAGAATTTTAGAAAACTGTGGTAACAAGGATATAGGTCTATAATTGTTGAACACACATTTATCACCATTTTTAAAAAGAGGAACTACCTTAGCTACTTTCATATTATCTGGAAATATTCCTGTTGAAAATGATAAGTTACATATATATGTAAACGGCTCAATAACATGGCTCATTATATCCTTTACAAACATCATATCCATGTCCACCCAGTCCTTTGATCTCTTGTCTGTAAGATTTTTTACTACCTTCATTATTTCCTCTTTGTTAGTTCCATTTAGAAAAATACTGTTTGCACAGCCTGTAATTGAATGGCTCACATTATTATCTACTTTTGGTATTTTAGCTGCAAGGCTTGATCCAACATTCACAAAATATTGATTAAATCCATTGACAATTTCATTTTCATCATAAACTTCATCTTTTTCTTTTACAAAATATTTTGAAATACTAGTTTTTGCTTTATGATTCTTCATAACACTATTCATTACTCGCCATGTTGCTTTCATATCACCATTACTTTTATCTAATAATTTACTATAATATTCTTTCTTATGTTTCCTTATAATCCCTACTAATTTATTTTTATACTTTTTATATTTTTCTTCAGCGTTCTGACTTCGCAATTTCAAGAAACATGAATACAAATAATTCTTTTTTTACAAGCATTTCTCAACCCTTTTGTCATCCATGGTTGGTCAACGATATTTCTCTTTGTATAATTTGTTTGTACACAATTTTTTTCATACAGAGTTTCCAAGATATTCATAAACTCATCATATGATCTGTTCACATCATCAACATACACTTCATTCCAGTCTTGTTTATCTAGATCCTCTTTTAATTTTTCCAAAACTTTTTTTGATGTGTTTATGATCTTTTTCTTTGTTTTAACTGCTTTTGTGATACTTTGATCATTTTTATAGATTGTGAAAACTGGTAAATGATCACTTAAGTCGGTCGTTAAAATACCACCTATCACCTCTCCGTTTGTTATATTTGTGAAAATATTATCAATTATTGTGGCACTATGAGTTGTAATTCTTGTTGGCTTGGATATCAACGGATACATATTTAAACTGTACATTGAATTTATAAATGTACTGATGTTATTTGAATCTGTTTTATTTCCCATATCAATGTTAAAGTCTCCACACAAAAAAACTTTTTTATTAAAACTCTTCTCCAATAGCTCCAAGATTTTATCAGTGAATATTTCTATATTTGATCCTGGTGATCTATATACACAACTTATTATTATGTTTTTATCATTTTTGTTTATTATTTCTATTGTTATCATTTCCATAATATTATCAACTATTATTGACATTTCATTATTTAATTTACATTTTATTTCATTCTTAACATATAGAGCGACACCACCACCTCTTTTATTATTTCTGTTCATGTGAAATAATTCATACCCTTCGATGTGAATATTACTTGTGTTATCATCATTGAGCCATGTCTCTGACAGTGCTATTATCGTAAAAGTTCTGTTTAACTGTTTTAAGTAATCTGTTATTTTGGATATATTTGCATTTATACTTCTGCTGTTAAAGTGAATAATAGAGAGAACTCCATTTGTTATATTGATGTCATTAAATTGCTCTTCATTGTAGTATTCGCTATCTTTTATTACTGGAAAAAATTATGATGAAGTTTAGCAACTTCTCGGTGAACATTTGAGCTCCGTGGCTTCAGCGGTGTGTTTTTATTGTTCAATCCGGGGCGGGCGCTCTGATTTCGGTCAGCCGCTCTCAGCCTGTCCCTCCTACGAGACGGTCAGACAGCGGGTCGGACTGGACGCAGCTGGCCGCGGTCGGTCTCCCTGTTTCGGTTCAGCGAGAGTGGCGTCCCGCTGAAGCCCCAGAGCTCGAATGTCCAACGTAAAACTAACTTGACCGCGGTTTAATGTGGTGCTATGGCTCTGCAGACATTGCACGTTGCTGTCTTGTGGTGTTTAGTGTAAAATACTTCCACACAGCGGACATGTTACGATGAAAAGTTGGCTAGCTGTTAGCTAAAGTGCTACTCACTCAGTCCTCACGCTGTTGCTGGCTGCAAACTATGAAATGGATTTCCTGAATGTGACGTGAGGCGGGTCTTATTACTCTGGGTTCATGAGACATGACTCCGGATCGGATCGGCCCCACCCCTACTACCGTTGCATTGTGGGGAATGTAGTGTTGGTGTGTGCAAAACACCAACGGGCGGCTGTGGCCTGCGGGCCGTTTCTAATAGTAATTAAATATCATCCAGGGGGACACAGATAATACATTTGCACACCGGCACTTTGACATATGTGATTTACATGTTAATAGTTGAATCTGAAACAGAAATAATCTGAGAGTATCTGCACAAGAGGATGTTTTCCTCTTCCAGTTTGTCTGGCTTCTGTCAGCTCTGATTCAAATGAAAACCTCTGTCCTCAGAGCTCAAAGATGATCAGGGCTGGAGTTATGTCCATACAGCAGACTGGAGTTCAGCCAAGTTGAGCCGCCTGTCAGCCACACTGATCTCCTGCTCTCTTGGCTGTGGGGAGGCTTTGAAGTGAGGGACACAGACACAATTCTCACCAGGTGGTTAACAAAAGCATTTCTTCAAAGCAACCAAAATACGTCACATGCTGTCCAAAAACAGTCATTTCTGGGATTTGTCTTTCAATACGAGAACACTTTATTTTCGATCAAAGCAGCACATTTTGGTTTCAGGACAATTGCTGCCACTACAAAAACTTGTTGCCACCCAAGTGAGTTATTACTCATGCATTTTCATTTTTTTTTTTACTTTTGGGAAACACTTCCAGCTATTTATCTTTGTTCCAGCAAGAGTCATAGGGTGATGGAAAAGAGCACAAGACATGCTGGAAGGCCAGCTGTTGGTCACTGTGTTGCCCTGCAGCAGTGACATTTAACAGATGTCACCCCAGCTGGAAAAGTTTTGGTCCTTGATTTGTTTTTTATTTTTTAGCATTCTCTGGAATGTGATACTATAGACCCATGTCTGTTTTCAGAGCCTGTTGTGTTAGTTTGAATTTAAAAGCCCAAAAATTATAGAAGAATTACAATATAAAACTGAGAAAATATGTTTACTCATACATGGAGTGCACTAAAATAGCCCAAAGTCACAGCATATAATCTGTTATTCCTTTATAGGTTAGAAGTGGTTTGGTGCTTTGTTAGTCTTGTGTGACTTTGCATTATTTTGCTTATGATTTGGTTAGATCACGAAAAAAACTTTTAATTTTGTGTCTAAAGTACTTGTATGTTGGTATAAAAAAAAACACAGGGGACATGATAATCTAATGAAGTTGAATTGAAGGGAACTTTACTTTTATTTGTTTTATCAAGATGTTTTACTTCTCAACTGAGGAGCTTTCTTTGTTAAAGTATCATGAATGCAGGTTGAATGGAGCTAGGTTCTTGAATGAGAAGCAAAACATATTCAATAAAAAAACAGTCCATTGGTCATTGATTCAATGAGCAAATTTGTTTCTTGAGCAGAACTGTTGCTCAAAACTTTTAAAAAGTCCATACAATTAATGAATAAAGCATTTGATTTGACTTTGATTTAAACAAAAGGGGGTATTTATGTTACTTGTCTAATATAAATAACAGCACTTGTTTTTGCATTTTTTTTTTACATACCACCCATCAACAGACTTACTGTCCCTGGTCTAATTCCAAACCCTGCTGTGCTGCCCTCCCTCCTAACCTCCTCTCTGCTGTGTTCATACTGAGGCCTGATATCTTGTTTCTCCTCACCAGAAGACGACAGTGTCTCACTGCTGGAACTGATTGGGGATCCTCCTCCAGTTGAAATCCTCAAGGTTGAAGGACCTGACAACAAGCCTGGCTACCTCTTTGGTCCAGACACCAACACAGGCCAACTGGCTATCGCCCATTTCCCAAGGTCATTCTACAGAAACTTTGCCCTCATCTTCAGTGTGAAACCCACTTCTGACAATGGTGGAGTCCTCTTCTCCATCACAGATTCCTCCCAAGAGATCATGCATGTGGGCGTTAGACTTTCAGCTGTGCAGGAAGACAAACAGGAGGTCATATTTTATTACACCGAGACAGACTCGGAGCAGTCCAAAGAAGCAGCCAGGTTCCACGTGCCCACGATGACCGAGACCTGGAACCGGTTTGCTATTTCTGTGAGGGACGACAAGGTGACGTTGTACCTTAACTGTGACGGAGAGCCTCAGGTGAAGCGCATGAAGAGATCCACGGAAAAGATGGAGCTGAAGGCTAACGCTGGGGTCTTTGTTGGGCGAAATGGAGGGTCGACACCTGATAAGTTTGAGGTACGTACACAGGCTGTGACTGCTTTCAACTAAAGAATATAGTTTATCTGTGATCAAGTAAACATTAATACTTAGCTGCAGTGAATAGATAAATCTTGTTATAGACACATCACTAAACTTGTGCTTTCTGCAGGGTAAGTTAACTCTGAGACATGACTCCTGCTGTGTGGAACCTTGGCAAAGTGCATTGAAGTGTTTTTGGTTTCACTAATTATATGAAGCATTTCAGCTGAGTGACTATCATGTGATTCTTTAGATTAAACTGGTTTGACACCAAATCATAATAAACATGTCTGTACCCCCCAGCCATTCTCTTGTAAGTACCTAAAACACATCATGTTTGGATTTTAATTAACATCAGTCAGCTGATGTTCTATCTGCCAACGACTGCTGACCTCATATGTTGGAGGTTTATTAGTGCAGCAGAAGTGATTTGTAACTACAGTAAGTTTTTTTTTCTCCCGTGATGGATATTGTCGCACAACAATGTTTTAATTTATACACGTCTTATTGACTTGTTTTGTTTTTATTTATCCTTTTAAAAATGCACCTTTGCGTTTTTTTGACATATGATGACCACATTCTCAGTAAAGAGTTTTTCGTAGTGATGTTACTGATTTTCAATTATTTCAACAACAAATGGCCTTCTTGTTTTGTTCAAATAAAATAAAAATGCTATTAGAAGCACAAAGCTAAGAACAAAAAATAATAATTTTGACAAAAAAGACAAATTATTTAAAAAAAATCCACAATGTTATATTTTTTTGTCAAACGACTTATGTTATTTTGTTTATTTGTCATATGCAAAATAACACAGGGTCAACAGTGAATGAAATGTTCAGGATGAGAAAACTGATTTGACTTGCTTAAAAATTTAAAAAATAAAACTAAAGCATGCAATAAGGGTAAAAAATAAAAGTACTGAAAGGTGAAAAAGAAATAATATTTTCAAGGTCCAAAACAAATGTTGTAAATGACAACATGGTAGACTTTTACAGGTTAGCTAGTATTTGTATGAAAAAGTATTTCACAGGTAGTATTATAATGCACATGATATATATTGCACATAACATATAGTATGTGCAAAGTACTTCCAAGGTATTTCTTCACAGCTAGATGGTTTATAAGAAATACATGTTCACAAAATAAGATTTAATGAAAGCTTGAATATATTTGTCCTTCAGGACTGATCTCTTGTGTGCTACTTGTAGTTGTACTGTGTTGTAGGCACAAAGTCAGTGATTTTCAGTTAAAAATGTGTTGATTTGTTCACAATTTCTTGTTCACAACTAGCACCAACAATCATAGTCTAGTGAGAGTCAGGCTTGTGCCTTTTAATTTCTCCTAATCATTTGCAACTGGAAGCTTTTTTAAACATTTAAACATGTATACAAATATAAAAATCAATCTACTCAAAGCCAAAAATCACGAAGGCCACAGTGATTGATCCTTTTCATGTTGAGAACTTAAGATTTATGACAAGGATCTAAAGTGCTATGATAAAAGAAAATGGGACAAATAGTCGGCTAAACATCCAACAGAAAAGGCTTTGTCCAACTCAAAAACACGCATTAAATTTCTGCAGAAAGAAACATTTGAAATATCAAAGAGCCATTTATCTTCAAAGTTCTCCTAAAAGCTCCATTTGGTGTTTTACTCGGGACATAAATGTGTCTTAACAGTCAACTTCAAATATACCAGCAGAGACACCACAGCTAATGGCTTTGATAGCCAGGAAGATAGCGTTCACGCTATCAGTGTGTTTCCTGTGTGGGAGCATCAGATTGTGTTATTGAGGCAGAAATACTGGCACTTCACAGAAAGAGGTTAAACCAGACTTCAATAGTCCCAGTTATTTAGTAGACGGGGGGGATTCCCTGGGATGATTAAAAAACACATACCAACAAGTTCAGAGACGGGCAGCCACGTTTATGTGAGAACAAGTGCTATTCTGACACGAACATGTGTATCATCATGTTTTCCAACAGGGTGTGATCAGTGAGCTGAGGGTGGTGGGAGACCCCCGTGCTGCCGAGAGACTCTGTGAGGAAGAGGAAGATGATTCAGATATGGTGAGTTACTTTTTTTTTAAAAGATACCGTATTTTCTGGTGTATAGGTCGCACCGGTGTATAGGTCGCATGTCCAATTATCACCAATAGATTGGAAAAAACCCTAGATAGGTCACACCTACGTTTAGCTCTGTTGCAAATGTCTGCCACAGGAGCGCACAGCAAGGCTTTTAAGAAAATTAACACTTAAAAACAATTATTTGTTTGATAAAAATTATAGCAAATATGTGTCTGAGCTGAACTTTTCCTTAATAAATGAACGTACAGGTAGTCCCCGACTTACGAGCGCCCTTACATACGAGGTCCCGGACTTACGAGCTGGCGAACGAGCAGTAAATTTGTAATAAATACAGCACTTTTTTGTGTTTTTAGATGAAAGTGTGTTAAGCTAACCATTTGGAAACACGTTTCTGAGCATGTTCATGAACTAGTATGAACGTTTTTGATGAAAAACGAGTGTTCGTAGTAGCGCTAGCTTAAATTTTCCGACTTACGACTGAAAATCTGGACTTACGAGAACACGTGTTTCATGTTCCGACGTACGAATTTTCGTCTTACGAGCGACTCGCAGGTACAGAACTCGCTCGTAAGTCGGGGACTACCTGTAATTGTGAAATGAGCTGGATTTAAAAATTTGTTTCGCCGAAAGTGATAACAAGCCATATACAGGTCGCACCGGTGTATAGGTCGCAGGCCTTGAAAAAAAACATAAAAAGGTGCGACCTATACACTGGAAAATATGGGTAATTGACCACAAGTACATTTTCCTGGATTTTCACTGCAGAACAATAGAAATATTTTCTTTGAGTGTGTTGAAAACGAACATGTCTAATCAACCTCAGGTGCTATCTCGTTTTAATTGAAGGGTTTGCAAATCCAAAAATTGAAAAGCGAAGCAGTGAGGGTTACACTGTCCATGTGCTTCTTTTTCATAAAATGTTTCATACTTTATCCAAAGGACTTCATCAGTCCGAGGAGCCACAACAAACTCAGCCAAATAAACAGCACACTTGTAGTGAGCCAACCAGTTTGCTGGTGATGAGATGGTTTCTGGAGCCCACCCTCTCCCCCGTTGACGTGAGTGTGCTGCTTGTGGGACTGAGTTTATTGTGGCTCCTCGGACTGTTGAAGTCCTTTGGATGGAGGATGAAACGTTTCAAGAACAAAAATAAATAAACCATCCACATGACCTGACTTAACTTTGTTTGTTTGACTTAACTAAGCCATCATGCAGTACAAAAACATACAAAGTGATTTATCTAAAAAAGCTAAGTCTGGTCCTCTGGACATTCAAAAAACAAAACAAAGCAAAAAAAAAAATTGTAGAAACGTTTCGTCTTTCATCCGAAAGATGAAACGTTTCTACTTTTTTTTGTTGCTTTGTTTTGTTTTGTTTTTTTGAATATCCAGAGGACCAGACTTAGCTTTTTTAGATTTTTCTACCTGGATTATTGAGCATGCATCAGGATACAAAGTGATTTACTACACAAACAGGCATAAAGCCCAATTTTACAATATTTTTTTTTTTTAAAGACACACAGCTACAAATATTTCACAGAGCACTTGTGATGTTTATATGATTCTCTGCAGTCTTCATCAGGTGTTAGTAATTTCTGCACTAATTTATCATAAAGCGGTCATATAAAAAGTAATGGGTAAACACATCTGTCCACAACTTGCTAAGCTCAAGCACGTGTTGACAGTGATGGTGCAGATGGTAAAGTTAGTACAGAGCCGTATACAGCCTATGAGAATCATCACTGCCCCAAAATATGCCCATTTATAAATCTATTTAATGTCTTGTTTCACTAACAGTAAATCTGTGATGATAAAAGTCTGGAATCACTTCTGACCCTGGCCACCCACATGTAAACACAGGTGCCTCACTGCAGCCCACCATCAGCCTTAACTGTTATTTAGTGAAACATTTGCAGCTGCTCAGCACACTCAGACCACCAAGATCATGTCCTGACTGACGGAACGAACGTCTTTCGATGTTCAATGGTTTCTGGTTTCAGCCCGTCATCTCAAACGATATCTGCTTCGTTCTGGTTTGGAGACAGACTCATTTTACACACCGATAAAATGAAGACCGAGCTGAAGTTTACTGCAAGATGCCTGCATCTTGTAAATTCAATTAACTAATGCCGATACAGAGACAGAGCTCTCCTTGTTGGTTTAGCTTTTTAACCACGTTCATTTGAATTTGTTTTAGTGGGAGATGGGAGATGATCTGATGGGAGCCAAGATGGTCTAGTGGCAGGGTTTTTGACTACGGACCCGAAGGTCGCGGGTTCGCGCCCCGGCCACTACCCAGCTTGGGGTGTCTATGAGTGCACACCTATTTCTCCAGCTCCCCGGGCGCTTTCGGGCTGCTCACTGCACCACCTGGTAGGTGGTTGGGTTAAATGCAGAGACGAATTTCGTCTGTGTATGGGAAACATACGCAGATGACAGGAATAGACATTATTATTATTATTATTATATAACTAGCTGGGGACTATCAGCAACAGCAGGCAGGTCCAATCCAAACCGTCATTTATTAAATGGAAACAAAGCAATGGGTTTATGTTACACAAGACCCGAGGCATACGAAACAAGACCGACAAGTGGTGCCGTACCAGGAGTTTTATCTGTTGGGGAAGAATTGATGGGTGAGTGAGTGCAGCTGGGTACGATTACAGGTGAACAGCAGGTGTGTGGCAAGGTAGCTGAGGAAAACTACGGCTGAACAGGTAACAGAGAAAAAAAAACCAGAATAACTAAGAAACAAAGACTCTGGCAGAATAATTAACAGGATCATTGAAAACATCTTACATAAAACTGATAAAACATGGATATACAATCAAAACTAACTAACTAACTAACTAACTAACTAACTAACTAACTAACTAACTAACTAACTAACTAACTAACTAACTAACTAACTAACTAACTATAACCAACTAACTAACTAACTGGTTAACTAACCAAATAACCAACCAAATAACTAACTAACCAACCAACCAACCAACCAACCAACCAACCAACCAACCAACCAACTAAAACTGGGAAAAACAACCACATTAAATATCCCAAAACGGTGACATCTTAGATAAAGGGCAATGTATTTCAAATGATGGATTTCCAAATGGGGCAGCTCAGTTGCACAGTTGGCAGAACTGTTGCTTCTCAGCAAGAAGGTCACCGGATCAAATCCCAGCTGAGAGCCTTTCTGGGTGGAGTTTGCATGTTCTCTCAGTGCATGCGTGGGTTTTCTCCCGCAGACCAAAATCATGCATATTAGGCTGATTGGTAACTCTAAATTGTCCCTAGGTGAGGGTGAGAGAGTGAATGGTTGTTTGTCTCATTTGTCTCTGTGTCCCTATGATGGAGTGGAGATATGTCCAGGGTGTCCCCCACCTCTCACACAGTGACTGCTGGACATGAACACCAGTGACTCAGAAAGGATGAACAGTGTAAAGAGAATGGTTTCATGGATGGATTTTTCATGTGGGTATATTCCCAACATATTGTGCAGTTCTAGATTGATAGATATTTTATTAATCCCAATCTCATGTTATAATTTTACACCAAAAAAAATGAAATAATCAAAAAAGAAACAGAATACACAAATTTGGAAAAAGACAATATGCACATGTGCAAGGTAGTAAGGGAGTACTACATTCATGATCAACCTCGATTAACCTCTAGTATTAAGTTACACCTTCATTAAAACATATTACCATAGTACCAAGTACTGACACATGATGATGTACTTAAGAAAAGGACATTTATACAAATGCAAACCGTGATTACAAAATGACTAATTTCATTTGAGTTTCTTTTTTCAAATGTCAATGACTTAATTTTGATCAAGAAAACCATGTGAAGAATTACAGGGTGCTTGAAGGGGGGTGGGGTAACCACTTATTCTGAGGGCTAAACCCTTTTAAAGGGGACCACACATGCAAAATGCACTTTTTGATGTTTTTTTACTAAACTTTGGGTATTTACTTCATAAAAAAACAGTCCTTGTGCCAAAAAAATGCACCCAGTGGTTTATTTACTCTAAGTAGATTTATTTGTCTGTGATATAAACGGTCAGGTTCTCACTTCCTGCGGTTTGTTACGTCACAAACCGCAGCCAATCACCTCAAACCTGACCAGCCCCTCACCTAGCAACCCCTGGTTAGGTCCAGCCCCTCACCTAGCAACCCCTAGTTAGGCTCAACCCACTTCTGTATGAAACACATGACGGTTGTTTTTCATGATTTCATCTCATCTTTTGTTTATATGTTCTTAATTTCATGTGTACAGCACTTTGTTGCAGCTGCGGTTTTTTTAAATGGCTTTATAAATAAAGTATAAGTGTTATTTTTATGTTTTAGTTCAATTTTTAGTGTATTTGCGATCGCTCACAACGCGCAGCCGGCAAAAATTAAACGAGCAGACCCCCGTCGTAGGGACCGGCGTCAACGGGACCATCTTCTGGCACGATGGAGCGGAGCTTCAAGTGTACAGCCTCGTTGCAGCCTGGCAGAAGCCTCGCAGCAGCGAGGACCTTCTCCTTACGGATTAATTTAAGGGAGACACTTGTTGAACTTTGTGTTGTCTTGACTGGAACAGCGATAACTCCCAAAATCTCCGCGTGAACGAGCGGAGCTGGCGAAAACCGGAAGAGGAACAAGCTAACATTAGCATCGGATTCGGGTGGTCTCATGCTAAAAGGAGCAGCAAATTGCGGCGCGCTCAGACGGGTTTCGGTAAGTTATCTTAAGCTAACACTAACAGTAAGTCAAATGAGTAAAAAAAAAAGAGCTAATTTTAAAACAACAACACATTATACAGATACTGGCTGTTACAGAGGGCGTAAACAGATCGTTGAAGGGCGTGGACTTCAGAACTTCAATCAGAACCAGTCGTTCAAAACGAAAGTTAAAAATGGCAGAATTAAAAAGGGTATAATTGATTATCTAAGAATTATTTTGTGTATTAAATTGAATGAACACTGTTTTTTAACCCCAAAGAAATACCATAAACATTTTAAAAACATATATGTGGTCCCCTTTAAAGTACTGAAGGCCAACAGCTACTGTATGTGTTGTGAACTGGTCTCTCTGCTCTCTCCAGGCTTCAGGAGAAGGAAGTGGCAATGAAGAAACCAAACTCCCGAGTCATTACAGGGACAAGCCCAGATATACGGTATGGAACAACGTTTCTCTGTTAATTATTGACCCAATTATTTTACAGAAAACAGTTTGGTCCATTTTCTCACTGGGCATTGCTCTGGAACATTGACTCTTTGCACTAAAAGTCATTGATTGAAGAGAGATAGGCAATGAGCTGCATCTGCCTTGGACGTTTGTGGATAGAAAGTTTTTACTGAAGGATTTTCAAATCCCCTCAGATATTAACAGTTTTTAGGAAATGTTTTAAGCTCTGTATCCCAAGTTTCTGCAGAGCCACAAAAAAACTGACCTTTAAAGTTGTCAATTTGTTGGTGTTTTTAAAGAAAAACTATTTTTCACCAGAAACTTTGTTGGTGAGTGGATGATCGGTGTAGAAGGTCTCTGGTTTTTTGGAACCGGAGTGAATGGGGTTTCGGTCAATTTCCCTTGTTTTCTTTTCCTAGTTTACATAAATTATTTGCAAGGACTTTAGAAACTTTTGTTAGTTTCAGTGTGCTGTAGTTATTTGACGTTAAGGACAATCGTGAAAGAGTCACTGCAGAAAAACATGTGCTCTGTCTATTAAAGGGCTAATTGAAAAGATTTTTCAGTCTCGCAGACATCATACAGTATTTTTTAATTTTGTAATTGGGTAAATGTTTATGAATCATTCACACTATTGTGATCCATTTTTCTTCTGTATATTTTTCAGCACAATTCTCGTCCCACATATTTCAAGCTACTTCAACAAATCACATATCAAAACGTTCAGCTTGTTCAGGAAATAGGTGCTATGAATTTTGGTATTGGTGCAACTTTGTCCTTTAGAAATATTTAGCCTTTTCTGCCATTTATTATTTGTTTGTCAAAGAAAATGATTTGAGCTCATTTTACATCCTTCAACTATTTAGATCTGTTTACAACCTTTTACTGCTCATTTCAAATGTTGTTCTAGTTCATCTTCTTTCAGATTCCTTCTGCAAATGTACAGTTTTTTCAGTTACTTTTAATTAATGCCATTGTTTTTTTAGCTGTTTTGTGCTCCTTTAAGATGCTTTCTGCTAGTTTAGACTTTTTTCTGTGATTTCAGCTAGTATTTAGCTGTTTTTAATGCTAATTTAAGCATTAATAATAATTAATTAATAATAATTAATTAATAATTAATAATAATTATTAATAATTAAGCAGCACGGTGGCACAACTGGTAGAGCTGCTGCCTCTCAGCGAGAAGGTTGCCGGTTCAAATCCCGGTCCGGGGCCTTTCTGGGTGGAGTTTGCATGTTCTCCCCGTGCATGCGTGGGTTTCCTCCGGGTACTCCGGTTTCCTCCCACAGACCAAAAAACATGCTTGTTAGGCTGATTGGTGACTCTAAATTGACCCTAGGTGTGAGTGTGAGAGTGGATGGTTGTTTGGTGTGAGTGAGACAGGTCCCTCTTGTAAATGAGTCCCCGTGACTCAACGAGGCTAGCCTGTATAAATAAAGGTTGAATGAATGAAT
>JBBPBX010004443.1:28223-43974 GCA_038048925.1 Garcialebias charrua | reverse complement strand
CTACTTCAACAAAAATGTGCTATTTCCACGTCATTCTGGTAATTTAAGTTTTTTTTTTTTTTTTCAGCCTTTTTTTTTTTTTAATAACTTGGGGGGCCGAGATGGGGTAGAGGCAGGTCAGCCAACTCGGGACCAGAAAGTCCCAGACTCGACCCCCAGTTATTGCACATCTCGTGGTGTTTTTGAGCAGCAAATCCTATCCCCAAATGCTCCCCGGGCACCCAAACAGCTGCCCACTGCACCACCTGATGGTGGATGGGTTAAATGCAGAGAGCCAATTTCGCCATTGTATGGGAACATACAGTTATGACAATACATAACATTATTATTATTTTTATGATTATTATTATTAAGCTTTTTTCATATAATATCTACTTTTTTTTTCTAATTTCTGCTTCTTTCAGCAAACATATTGTTTCTGATTTCTTCTAATTTAAGCTTGTTCTACCTTTTCAGCTACTTTTTAGCATTATTGGCTAATTTTAGCTGTTTTCAGATAAATTCAGTTTTTCATGGTAATTCCTGCTACTTTCAGCCTAATTATGTTATTTCTGCTACTTTCAGCATGATATGCTCCTTTTAGCTTTTTCTGCTAGTTTCAGCTTTTTCTGCTATTCCAGCTAATTTTTAGCTGTTTTTGTGCTAAACTTAGCTTTTTCAACTAATTACACTTTTTTTATTTTTTTATTTTTGCTTATTTTAGCTCCTTCCACTTTCCTCTGGCACCTTTGGCTTCTTTCTGCCTTTTCAGATTATTTTCAGCAGTGCTGGGCAGCGCTAATCCAAAAATTAGTTCTGCTATTTCTAAAGCACTTATTAATTTATTTAGGTCCGCAATTTCAAAAGCGCTTATGTATTAGCAAAGCTAGCGGAAGCTAAATGCTAACGCGCTAACGTGCAAATGGTGAACTACTTTTTTTAATCCAGCAGATTTGACCATTTTGTGAAACGGTTAAGCTCAGAAAAACCTTGTGCTATAAAGTCAGCTAAGAAATATATTTTTTCTCAGCAAAGAAATACCGTATTCGCCGGAGGAAAATACGCTCCGGTGTTTAATACGCTTTGTCAAATTATTAACAATAAACAAGAAAAAATTGTACACAATACGCCTCGGTGTTTAATACGCGTCATCGCCACGCGACGCGTCAGCTTTGTCCTGATCACCCCCCCTTCCCCCTAAGACTAAATGGTACAGGCTCTATTCAACCTCTGCTCGACTGCCTGGCTGACATCAGGGACTGGATGGCTTTAAATTTCTTAAGCTTCAACGATAAGAAGTCGGAAGCCATATTGTTCCTTCCCAATGACACAACCTCAAACCACTGCATTGACCTGTCGGCTCTACCCCTGTCCGAAAAACAAAAAGTCACAAATCTGGGAGTGATAATGGATCCTTCCATGAAACTCAACAGTCATGTAAACATGATCGTCAAATCCTGTTTTTTCCAGCTGAGGCGTCTGTCTAAGCTGAAGCCCATATTATCAAAAAACAACCTGGAGACAGTGATTCACGCATTCATTACATCTAGGCTGGATTACTGCAATTCCCTTCTGCTTGGCGTCAGTCAAGCCACCATTGCACGATTACAACTGGTTCAGAACGCAGCTGCCCGATTTTTAACCAGCACACGCAAAAGAGAGCACATTACACCAGTCTTGGCCTCCCTTCACTGGCTACCGGTTCATCTTCGAATCCAATTCAAAATTCTCATGTATGTCTACAAATCGCTGAACAGTCTCGCCCCCGCCTATCTCTCGGATCTGATACACCCATATGTCCCTCCACGTGCTTTGAGGTCAGAGGATCAGGTACTCTTAATAGTTCCAGAAACTCGCCTTAAGCGCAGGGGTGACAGGGCGTTCTCTGTAGCAGGCCCAAGACTCTGGAACGAGTTACCGCTGCTCATCAAACAGGCCCCCTCCCTCTCGGTTTTCAAATCCCGGTTAAAAACTCACTACTACTCCATTGCTTTCAATGCCAGCTGATTTGTATTGGATCGTTTTATTTATGATCTGCAATGTTTTTTATGTTTTTCGTGTTGTACCTCATTGTCTGTGTTGCCTGTTGCGTGTTTGTTTGTCCAGCACTTTGTGTGGACTTGTTCCTGTTTAAAGTGCTTTATAAATAAAATGGTATGGTATGGTAAGATGGCGGCGACAGAAACAAGCCAGTACGAAGAACTTCACAAAGAAACACGGTAAAAACAATTATTTATTTGCGAGAAAAAATATATTTCTTAGCTGACTTTATAGTAGACATACTCAGGAGTTTAACGAAATGTTCAAATCAGCTGGATTAAAAAAAAAAAAGTTCGCCGAATTTTAAGCAGGCGGTCCGGGGCGGACCGGACGCTTTGTTTCTTTAAATTTAGCTAAATAAACGCTTAAAAAATGTATTTCTTAGCTGACTTTATAGTAGACGTACTCATGAGTTTAACGAAATGTTCAAATCAGCTGGATAAAAAAAATAAATAAGTTCGCCGAATTTTAAGCAGGCGGTCCGGGGCGGACCGGACGCTTTGTTTCTTTAAATTTAGCTATATAAACGCTTACATTTTTTTTTCTTACCTGACTTTATAGTACCGTAGACAGTCCCCTGAGCTCAACCAAATGTGAAATCAGCTGGATTTAAAAATCCGCGGTGTGGTTTATAAGTTACGGTATCTTGCTAACAAAAACAGCTACATCCACAGCCAGGGCGAGCAGCGACAGAGTCAGTCCGACCAAAGGAGGCTTTTTTCGAACACATGAGCAGCTAGAAACGTCTGGAAGTAGCCCTCTTCCTCTTCACTCTCTGAGTCCTCTGCTGCTGCCCAGAGCGCCCATAGCGGCCGAAACTGGTACTGCACCATTTTGTCCAAAATGTAAAACGATGATATCAGAGCGAAAAATGGGTCTAAAAATATGGGAAAAAATCCATAAATAATACTCTTCTGTGTTTAATACGCAGGACATTCAAATGAGCAAAAATACTGCGTATAATACACCGGAGAATACGGTAATTGTTTTTACCGTGTTTTGTTGTAAAGTCCTTTGCTTCTGTGGCCGGTCACCGCCATTTTGAACAGGGCAAATGGCGAACTACTTTTTTAAATCCAGCAGATTTGACCATTTCGTGAAATGGTTAAGCTCAGAAAAACCTTCTGCTATAAAGTCAGCTAAGAAATATATTTTTTCTCAGCAAAGAAATAATTGTTTTTACCGTGTTTTGTTGTAAAGTCCTTTGCTTCTGTGGCCGTCGCCATTTTGAAGAGGGCAAATGAGGCGCTGATGCGTCGCGTAGGCCGCTGAGAAACATCCATAAGTTCACCCTCCATGTAAAAACTCTGTCTGACTCTTCAAAAACAAGCAATAAGGCTGCAGAGTAACACACTGGCTGCTAACTGCTATATAGAGAGAGCAATCTCTCTAGCCAAGAGACTGAGGGGGATGCTTTTTTGTCACGGACCACATCCGGCGCTGACAGGATATGGTCTGTGAGCAGTCGTCCGGTTGATTTAAGAGCCCGTAAATACGTTTTTTTGTTTTTACTGATAGATTAGTTATTAGCGGTACTGCATTTTAAATAAAAATAGCACAAATCCGCTTATGAATTATAAAAGTTAGTCAATCCGCTATAACGCTGACAAATTGTTTAGGTCCGCTATAAGCGGATTAGCGCTTTAGCGCTCCCAGCGGTCTAGCGCCCACCTTTGATTTTCAGCTATCTTTTTGCTAATTTCAGCTTTTTTTTAATCAACTTTCCTAATTTTTGTGCTAATTTCTGCTCATTTAAACATGATTTAGCAAATATGCATGTTCTACTTTCTTCTGCTAATGTTCTTTCATTTCAGCTACATTTCAGCATGTTTCTAACTACTTTCAGCTGTTTTTTAGCAAGTTCTTCAGCTACAAGCATTCACACAACATTTTTGCAGGAAATGTAATTTTTCTAGTTTCTGTTTACACTCAAACTTCCAGGATTGCTCTCCTTGTCTTTAGTTTTGCATTTCCTGAATCTGTTGCCATCGTTTCATGTTTTATCTCTCTTTGTTTTATCTCTTTATCTCTCTTTGTGTCACTCGGTGTAACTCCCACCTTGTCCTCCAGATTCCACTCTTCTCACTTTCCTGCCCGTCACATTTCTCAGACACCCACTTCCAACCTCTCACCCTCAGAGATAGTCCTGCAGGTTAGGATGTAGCACAGCCACCACCCTGCTCCACCTTACGCTCTCCTCTTACAATGATAGTGGAGTTCCAAAATCCAGATGTGCATTAGAGCCAAGTGGGAGGCTCGCCTCGCCTCTGGGCTCTGCTGCACTGACAGGATTATTCCTAATCAGCTGTTCAGGAATTGGTGGAAAGAAAGTTGTGGAAGAGGAGAGATTAAGGTCAGGTTCATGTTTCAAAAAGTTTCGTCGTTTTGTGTTTTACGAGGGGCTTCTTTCCATCCCTTCTCTAGGCATTTATGATCAACGTGCAATGTCGTGTTCTAGGAAACAGCTGGAGTTTAATGTCCACCTGTCCCATGTTTTTCCATCTGACGAGGATGTCTTCACTCCGGGGAACTTCTTCACCCCGCTCAGTCGTCCAGGCAGCGTAATTCCAGCAAGTCTGGGCAGAGACGAGCCAGCGAGGGAGAGTTTAAGTGACGTTTTCCATTTAGTCACGCTGGAATTCAGCGGTGATGGATGAAAGGGCAAGTCGGTCGTTTTGAACGGTGTCACCGTTTGAATCAAAGTGTTCCCTGAAGGATGAAGCCCAGAGAGGAAATGTTTCAGCTTCATTGTTGTTCTGACCAAAGAATGGTTCAGGTCTCAGGAATGCAGCTGGTTTAGTAGAAACTATGGAAGTATGTACTATATAACACGTCCATTTTCTCTTGAAAGAAAAATACATCTTTTCTAAATGAAAGTTTATGTCGGCGTGAGTGTGATGTTGGTGTTTTAAGGCATTTATTTTTAAAGGCTAAAATCAGGGTTGTTTGGGTGGAAGTGCTCTGATTACATCTGATTTATTTATGTTTTGCAAAATACCAGAGAGCCAAACCTTTGTTTCCACATTTTAAAAACAGCCACAGAGCCTTTTCTCCACATTCAGGACATTTAAAAAAAAAACTTCATTGTTTTACTGTGTGAATGTTCATGAAGCAGTCACACTATTGTGAACCATATTTTTTCCAGTACATTTTTTGGCATCTTCCTCATTCCTCAATCTTTGTGCTGTTTCAGCAAGTCATATGTCAAAACGGTCAGCTGTTTCAGGACAACCCTGCCATAACTTTTGGTATTGGTGCAACTTTAGCTTTTTGAAATATTTATCCTTTTCTGCCATTTTCTTTCCTCTTAGAAAATGAATTGATCTCATTTTACACCCTTCAAATCTTTAGATCTGTTTACAACCTTTTAATGCTCCCTTCACATTTTGTCCTGGTTCAGTTCCTTTCAGCTTCCTTCTGCAAATTTAAACTTGTTTTAGCTACGTTCAGCTAATTTCAGCTGTGGTTTTGAGCTGTTTTGTTCTCCTTTCAGATTCTTTCAGCTAACTACAACATTTTTGTACTTCATCCAACTTCTTGCTGATTTCAGTTTATTTGTGCAAGTTTCAGCTTTCTCTGCTTCAGCTAGCTGTTTTATGCTAATTTGAGCTTTTTCAATTAATGCCACATTTTTTGCACTCATTTAAACTGTTTTCAGCCTAATTCATAAAACAAACTGTATTCTCTGGTCTTTCTGCCTTTTTAGTTACCGTTTAGCTGTTTTTGCTCTTTCAGCTTTTTATTGATGATTTCCACTTCTTTGTGCTCATTGTGCTCTTTCCACGTCGTTCTGGTAATTTAAGATTCTTTCTGCTTTTTAGACTTTCAGCAGTTTTTTTAAAAATTATTGCTAATAAATACTTTTTTCATATCATTTCCACTTCTTTGTGCTGATGTCGGCTTCTTTAAGCCTAATTGGGCAAACCTGCTCATTTTTTTGCTTTATTCTTCCAATTTAAGCTTGTTTTATCTTTTCAGCTACATTTATTTTAGCTAAGTTCAGCTGTTTTCAGATAGTTTTTTTTTTCAAATGTTTGCTACTTTGAGCCTAATTATTTTGTTCTGCTAATTTCAGCTTGCTATGCTCCTTTCAGTTTATTCTGCTAGTTTCAGCTGCTTCAGGTATTTCAGTTATTTTTTATCTGTTTTGTGCTAAATTTAGCTTTTTCATCTAATTCCATATAGTTTTAGCTCTTTTCAGCTCTGTCCACTTACTTATGGTAGTTTAAGATTCTTTCTGCCTTTTCAGCTCTTTTTCATCTACTTTTTGTTAATTTCAGCTTTTTTAGCTAATTTCCTATTTTTTGTGTGATAATTTCTGCTTATTTATCGGTAAATCTAATTCAGCAAGGAGGCCATCTTTGTGAAAAGAAACCGTCCATCATTAAACAGAGGTGGAGGCCTCCGGGTTCAACTGTCCCCCACTTACAATGCTGTTATTGCTAGTATCACTCAGCCCTCTGTGAATAGCAAACAACCATCAGGGTGTTAACGATCCATCGTCAGGCTGATGGTCCTCCTTGATCATGTGAGCAGCTGGTTTCGGCTGTCATCAGCCAACTGGTTGATCCACTGTGGGAGGGTGCTATTTATAAGACTGAGCTGAACTCAGCTTCTCAGACTGAGGAAGTCTTTCGGACGAAAGACGAAACGTTTCTACAGTTTTTTTTTTGCTTTGTTTTGTTTTGTTTTTTGAATGTCCAGAGGACCAGACTTAGCTTTTTTGGATAATTCAGCAACTGTTTTCTTTCTGCTTTATTCTGCTAACTTGGACTTGTTCTTCCATTTCAGCAAAACTTCAGCATGTTTTTAGCTAATTTCAGCTGTTTTTAGCAAGTTCTGCAGCATTAAGCATTCACATTGCATTTTTGCAGGAAATGCAATTTCTCTAGTTGTATTTATTGTAATTTTGAAGGCATGTTCTATAACCCACTCTTCTCACCTGTAGAGGTGAAATATGTTCACTCTTCATCCCTGTTCTTACATCCTGGAGGTACTTTAGTTTAAATCCATCAACGCTGTGCTCTCAAGGACCCCCACCCCCACCCATCAGTCTCCGATGCACAGAGTGGAAACAAGAGGGGCATTCTTTATCACATTAATTCATAAATCAACTCCCAACAGTCAGTGATGGTGTGGAAGAATTCTTCGTGTAGTTAGTGCTGCGCAACATCGAGGGAGGAATGTTCCTCTGGACAAAAAAAGGTTAATTATTGACCCCGGGAGGGGTGATTAGCTCCGCTCTCCGCTACATGTTCCTGCACTGTCCTCACTTTAATTTGAGGCATGTCACAGCTGAAGAATGAGTTGTTGCATTATTATTTTTATTTATTTATTTCATCTACAATTTTGGGAACCAGTGGTTCTGTTTGGCTCGTGTCTTGCCTTCCAACCTCAACATAGTTACTATAGATATTTAAGAAAAACACAATAAGTTAAAAAGCCCTCGCTTCTGGGTACAGTAACTTCTGTAGTTTTTTCCATCAAAAGAAAGCAGCCGAAGACACGACAAATTAAAGTTGCATTCTTTGAAGGAATGCATGTTGCACAGAAAAGCTGTAAACAAAGATGTGATGCCATCTGGTAACACTCAAAGCATGTGTTGGGAATGACTCTCAGCTACTACCACACCAGATTTTAGCTCAACCTCTATAAAACTGACTGAGTTAAAGCCGTCGCTTAGGTTGATTAGTTGTGACGGCCATCTTGAATTGGGTTTAGTGTTGTGGATGTTCAATGATTACTTTTGAGGCATTCATAAGATATTTTGCTAACGGAAAGCATACATACAGACGCAGGCCTTTCATATCATGATAATGATAGAACTTGAAAATTATGCTTAAATATAATACAAAATTATGACACAGCAATAAAGTTACAGGTGTATTGTTGAAATGCTATTTTTATTAGAGCTGGATATTTTTAAATTGTGATTTTTGGACATTTGAGATTCATGAATTGTAGTTTTTTTTTCTTATTAACAAGTTTTCGGTAAAAATGACTCATTGCACGTGTTACACATTATAGTTGAACAAGTCTGCCTTGAAAATCCAACGTTTTATGATTTTTTTTCTTACCTAAGTGACAGGAGTTTCTGTGTTAAGGTTGGAAATGGTGTATCTAGATCAGTGCCTCTTTTCTGTGGGGTCCCTCAGGGCTCAATTCTTGGATCCCTTTTATTTTCATTCCACCTGCTCCCTTTGGTAATTTCCTTATTATTACCGGTAGTTTCTTTCTTTGATTACTGTCTTGGTCTTATTGTATTCAGCACTTTTGGTAAAAGCTGTTTTAAATGTGCTTTATAAATAAAGTCTACTTGACTTATTGATATTGTTCTTCTATAGTAGTTTAACTAGAACCTGCAGATTTAAACTCAGATGCAGACTCTTAATGTTGGTATCTTTGTGCTGAATGAAAGACGAGGATCTTTTTCTTTAAGCATCTAGGATTTATTCTGAAAATGTTCTACATATATTTGGGAGTTACACGGTCTGTGTGTACCTTCGGAGCAATAAAAAGGTTCACATGAAGTTCTGCAACATATTCTGATGGTGATTACCACCATGCACCCCACGTTGATTTAACAGTGCTGCTGAAAGACCCGGGAGTTGTTTTAGATTGTTTGCACATCCGATCTCTAAACATGAAAGCGGTGCGGAACATGAATCATTCTGTTTGTGATTAATGTTTACAAGGAGAAACGCTTTTCCCATGAAGGAATATTGTTTACAGAGTTCTCCACTGTGGGAGGTGGAAACGGGGCCAGTGAATGAAGAACAGTTTCCAGCAACACGTCATCCACAGGCAACATTTTTCTTCGTTTTTTTACTTTAAGTATTTTATTTTTGCAGACTCCGTCTCCGTCTTTTCCACCCCTCCCGCAGCCGCCTCCGAGAAGGAAAGAGGAGGAAGGCATCATCAAAGAAACTGGTGAGCTTAAATCTAAATGCATGCTTTATGTTAACAGATTTTCAAATTAAATCATTTAAAGTTACTTCTTGCAAATGACAAACGTTTATGTTAAATGTTCTCATACACGCATTAAATCTGTCACATAATGTACTTTTGATTATGAACATTTTAAAGTTATGAGTTGGGAACAAAACTGTTCCCCTTTTAAGAGATTATTGATGAATGTTGGGCATAAAGTGTAATATTTTGACAGCTGCAGGATACACACTCCTTCAACTTGCAGGTCTGAGGCACAAATGTCTCCACCTAGTGGCCAAATGGATTAACGCAGTTGGTGGGAGCTTGGGAAGTTTTTATCCTCATTCTCCCCTTTTTTTTTTGGTTCTAATTTCCAGAAGAAAATAATGATAAGAAAAATCAAAGGTCAAAACTTGTTCATACATTTTGCTGTCAACAAGATGCTTTTAGCTTTTGTTGCTGAATTAGTTTCTAAAAATTTGTTTTGAGTTCACCCAAAAATGGCAAACATTTTTCCAACATCATCAGATAAATTGAGCTGATTGGTGTTTAGAAACATCTGTTAGTTTTGTTGAAATGTGTTTATGGATCGTTCAGTTGTTTCAACATGTCGAACCAGTCCGGGTTCTGAGAATTATATGCTGCATTTTATAAATGCATGTTTTGAATTCAACACATCTACGGTAACGGAACTGACCACAGTTTAATGTAGCTCTGATGCTTTTCATGTCTGAGCAAAGCAGCTTTTTTCCACCTACAATGTAATTGTTCTCTTTTACATTTCCTCACTCTAATCCCATTTCATCATGTCTGGTAATTAGTTTGGTCCGTGACTCGTTTGACCAAAAACAAAAACAAAACTGATTTTTCTCACTCTTGTTTCAGTTCCCACTCACAGTTTGTGTTGATTTTAGTGTCATGTCTGTTTTATTGTGGTGTAACTGCTCTATTGGGGGAGGGGGCTATATTCATAAATGTCTAATAATTGTTGACCCATGTTCACACATGATTTAAAATGGGTTGAAAATTATTTTTCTTGTGCATTTTCAGCTATACCTGTTGGCCAAAGAATCGTTTTGATCAGTGAAAAGGGAAAAACATAACATTTCATTATGGGCCTCACTAAACTGGAAATGATTTAGTCCGTTTTAGATTAAATTTGAGGACAATTTAAAGAGATTACATATGTTTCTTTACTGTAGATATTTTCCTATACCTACTACAACCCACATATTTTAGATTTACCGTATTTTTCAGACTATAAGGCGCACTTAAAACCCTTTAATTTCCTCAAAAATTGTCAGTGCGCCTTGTGTATTAATTCTGGTTGTGCTTACCGACCTCAAATCATTTTTATGTGGTACAACTGAAAAATGTTGAGTTATTGTGAATTAGTTGAATAAAGTTTGACTGTTTTGTTTTGCTTAAAGGTTCAGTCTGCAGTTTCTGTAGAACGCAGCACTTAGAAAAAATTTCAACAGGCAAAGCATTCTGATCCCTCCCCCTCAGAGCCATATATGGCTCTGCTCCCCCTTGCTCTGCTGAAATTCAAATTCAAGCTGTTTTTATTGGCTGGTTAAAAACTCTGTTTTTATTGGCTGGTTCAACGGCGGGTCACTGTGGCTTTTTAGAAATGCTTTTAGTAACACCTGGAGAAGCAAGGGGACTATAGTTTTTTCAGAGATTACTTTGTCTAACATCAGTCTGTCAGGAGATAGTGACAGAGTGAAGAAATATGTTTAAAATATATTTTTAGAAAACTTAGACTGCACTACAGAAACTGCAGACTGCACCATGTGCCTTATAGTCTGAAAAGTATGATAATCTGCACAAAGTGAACATGTTTGCATGTAAGTTTTGTTTCTGCTGATTCTTGTTAAAATAAAAAACAATAAAAATGGATTTCTTCTAAAATTAGAGGGTTTAATTTACAAAACAGCAGCAGATTAGCCACTAAGCGTTTTAAGGTAAATAAATTAACTTTGTTTTTTGTGTGTTTAGCTGGTGACTCAGAGCACTTTTTAGTTTCCGTGGACTCCAAGTCCAGACATCTTGGTTCAGCAGGTGGGCTCCAAGTTTCCAGATCAAGCTTTTTTTTTTTTCTCTCTTTGTCCTTTGGAATATTATTATCTTTATGCTTTTTAACTTATTTGAGGTGTTGGGCATATGTCTACGCCAGGTGCATGGAAATGTGGAAACTTTGGCTACAAGTGACAATTTTCTTTTACTTTAATTAAAGATAACAGCTGGAAAGAGATGAAGAAAATATGATTTCAGTGGAGCTAATAACACTCTGAAATCTGCCGTCAGTTTATTCCAAAGTGAACCTCGTTAGAAACATTAAAGATGTTTTAAGAGCAGAAGTCGTTTTGCTCTGAATGTCAGCATGTTGTATTCTGCACTTTACACCATTTCCACTAAAAGTGACTCATTCAGTGGGGGTGGAAGCATGCTGGGTAAATGTGGGTCACATCAGGACAGCTGTGCATGAAGGTGCGAGAAGTTTGAATGTAAAGTAACGCATGCTCCATACCACAACAAGTGGGTTCCTTTAACTCCACTGTTCTTCTTCTTTTGGAAGCAGGTTTTGTTCAGTTTGATGCTTGGAAAACTGCCGTTAATCTGTTATATCAACTACCATGTCCTCTGTCTTTCAGGAGCAGTTGTTACTAAAGGAGAGAAGGGAGACAGGGGGGACAAAGGCGAGAAAGGAGACCGGGGTCCATTTGGACCAAAGGGAGAACCAGGTTCTACCTCCATCTCACGGGGGGCAAACCGTGGAGACAAGGTGTGCAAGCAAAACTGTCCTTAGAATACTTTTGAAAAAAAATAATAAAATCTAAAACAAATGTTAGTATTTTTTTTTCCTGAAAAAAAAAAAAAAATCATGGTTTTGAGCCATTAAATCGTCATAATCGATTGTTAAATCAGCAAATTACCTTCCCTATAACATTCATACTGTGATCTCTAATCCTGCTGTAAGTCAAATAATTATTATTTGCATACATTAGAGCATCACATCGTCTGCACACATGAGGTAGAGCAAGGCAGGAAATAAGGTTTCACAAAATTAACAACTCTATACAAAAGTTGAAGTTAAGTAAATTATTTAAAATGATGCCAGATGTTATTTATTTTTTGTAAACAAATGAACACGGCAACAACAAACACAGCTCTAGCTATAAATTAACATGTGACAGCTTTGATAGAATAATAAGCCCTAAACCCAAACTGCACAAGATTCATCATTATCAAGATGATCAGCAATAACATTTATACAATTTGTGTGTGTGTGTGTGTGTGTGTGTGTGTGTGTGCGTACGTGTGCGTGTGCGTGTGTGTGTGTGTGTGTGTGTGTCATATTCTTTCCCTTTAACCACTTTGGTTCAGGTGGGCTGCAGATTTCACAAACAGGCATCGAGCTGTTAAAGCTGCAACGCCTTAAGTGACCACTAGATGGAGACAAAACATCTCAGATTTATCATAGGAGTCAAACGTTTACATAGATTTTGTATTTTTGCTTAAATTAAGCAATACTTTTTACATGTGGATGCATTAACTGTATTCACTGTTTTGTCTTAAATTAAGAAAAATATTTCTCAATTTGGGGTGATCTTTTAACTATTTTATTTTATTTATTTATTATTAAAATAAAGCAAAGTTCTCCCTGTGGTTTCAGTATCAGCACCCATTTACAGTGCATGCCAGGTTCTGTTCACAGCCACAAACAATAGTACCGCCTTAAACAGGAACAGTTTGAACAGAAAATATAAGACGAGCTTTGAAAGGTTAGCTTTCCACTTTCTAATGCATTACAAGAGGCTTAGAGTAAAAACACCAACAACAAAAAAGATTTCTCCTAACTCAAAAGGAAATGATTCAACCTCTAGGTAACGCACTTTACTGTATTTTGTTTTATTTTCAGGGAGAACCTGGTGAAAACGGAACAAAGGTGAGTTAAATGATTTATCTTTTTGATTTCAAAGTGACTATTATTTTATAGGTTTTTATAACTTACAACAACAGATTAATCAGCTAATGTTTATTCTAGATTATTATTATTATTTTTTTTTAATGCACTTAACTAATCCAACAAAGGTTGAGTCAGGTCCTCTGGACGGACTCTTCCTTGTTGAAACGTTTCATCTTTTATCCAAAAGACTTCTTCCGTCTGAAAAAGTATTTTGGATAAAAGTTTAAATGTTTCAACAAGGAAGAGTCCGTCCAGAGGACCTGACTCAACCTTTGATAGATTCAGCTAACTGGATTGTTGAGCATGCATCAGGACGTTTTTAGCTAGCCTTCTTCTTCTTCTTCTTTCGGCTTTTCCCTTTTCAGGGGTCGCCACAGCGAGTCATCCTCCTCCACCTCACTCTGTCCTCTGCATCCTCTGTCCTCACTCCAACTACCTTCATGTCCTCTCTAACTGCATCCATATATCTCCTCTTTGGCCTTCCTCTGTGTCTTTTTCCTGGCAGCTGCATTTCTAACATCCTTCTACCAATATACCCACTGTCCCTCCTCTGGACATGTCCAAACCATCTCAGTCTGGCCTCCCTAACTTTATCTCCCAGTTGTTCAACATGTGCTGTACCTCTGATGATCTCATTCCTGATCTTATCCATCCTTGTCACTCCTAAGGAGAACCTCAGCATCTTCATTTCTGCCACTTCCAGTTCTTTCTCCTGTCTTTTTGTCAATGCCACTGTCTCCAGACCATACAACATAGCTGGTCTCACCACTGTCTTGTAAACTTTTCCTTTGACCTTTGCTGACACCTTTTTGTCACAAATCACTCCTGAAACTTTTCTCCATCCACTCCATCCTGCCTGGACTCTCTTCTTCACCTCTTTACCACATTCCCCATTTTCCTGGACAGTGGACCCCAAGTACTTGAAGTCCTGCACCTTTGTGACCTCTGCTCCTTGTAGCCTCACTGTTCCACTGGCCTCCCTCTCATTCACACACATGTACTCTGTCTTACTACGACTGACTTTCATTCCTCTTCTTTCAAGTGCATACCTCCACCTCTCCAAGTTCTCTTCCACCTGTTCCCTGTTCTCACCACATATCACAATGTCATCTGCAAACATCATAGTCCATGGGGATTCCTGCCTGACCTCATCTGTTAGTCGGTCCATCACCAGAGCAAACAAGAAGGGGCTCAGAGCCGATCCTTGATGCACTCCCACCTCCACCTTGAAGCTATCTGTCACTCCTACAGCACATCTCACCACTGTCCTGCTGTCTTCATACATGTCCTGTACCAGTCTAACATACTTTTCTGCCACTCCAGATTTCCTCATGCAATACCACACCTCTCTCTCTTGGCACCCTGTCATATGCTTTTTCTAAATCCACAAACACACAATGGAGTTCTTTCTGACCCTCTCTGTACTTCTCTATCAACATCCTCAAAGCAAAGATGGCATCTGTGGTGCTCTTTCTTGGCATGAAACCATACTGCTGCTCACAGATAGTCACCTCTTGTCTAAGCCTTCCTTCCACAACTCTCTCCCAGATCTTCATTGTGTGGCTCATCAACTTAATTCCCCTGTAGTTGCTACAACTCTGTACATCACCCTTGTTCTTAAAAATGGGAACCAGCACACTTCTTCTCCATTCTTCAGGCATTTTCTCACCCTCAAATATTCCATTAAATATTTGAGTCAAAAACCTCACTGCCATCTCTCCAAGACATTTCCAAACCTCCACTGGTATGTCATCAGGTCCTACTGCCTTCCCCTTCTTCATTCTTTTCAGAGCTTTCCGGACTTCACCCTCACTAATCTTTCCCACTTCCTGGTCCACAGTTTCTATGACCTCCACTCTTCTTTCTCTTTCATTCTCTTCATTCATTAGCTCCTCAAAGTAATCCTTCCATCTTCCCATCACACTCTCCTCACTTGTTAGAACATTCCCATTCCCATCTTTAATAAGCCTAACCTGCTGCACATCCTTTCCAGCCTGATCCCTCTGTCTTGCCAATCGGTACAAGTCCTTCTCGCCCTCTTTAGTGTCCAGTCTCCCATACAACTCATTGTACGCCCTCTGCTTTGCCTTAGCTACTTCCCTCTTTGCTCTATGTCCCATCTCCTTATATTCCTGTCTCCTCTCTTCAGTCCTCTCACTGTCATATTTCTTCTTGGCTAATCTCTTTCTTTGAATGGCGTCCTGCACTTCACTATTCCACCACCAGGTTTCCTTATCATCCATTCTCTGTCCAGATGACACACCAAGTACCTTCCTACCTGTCTCTCTAATTACTGTTGCTGTAGTAGCCCAGTCACTTGGAAGCTCTTTCTTACCACCCAGAGCCTTTAACAGCTCGTCTCTGAATTTCTCACAACATTCTTCCTTCTTTAGCTTCCACCATTTGGTCTTCTTCTCTGATTTTACTCTTTTTCTCTTCTTCACAACAACAGTCATTCTACACACAACCATCCGATGCTGTCTGGCCACGCTCTCCCCTGCTACAACCTTACAGTCTCCAATCTCTCTCAGGTTTCCTCTTCTACACAGAATGTAGTCGACCTGTGTACTCCTTCCTCCACTCTTATAGGTCACTCTATGTTCCTCCCTCTTTTGGAAATAGGTATTGACTATAGCCATTTCCATTCTCTTGGCAAAATCCACCACCATCTGTCCTTCCTGGTTTCTTTCCTTGACACCAAACCTACCCATCACTTCCTCATCCCCTCTGTTTCCTTCACCAACATGTCCATTCAGGTCTGCTCCAATCACCACTCTTTCCTCCCTGGGAATACTCTCTATCACTTCATCCAAATCTTTCCAAAATTTA
>JBBPBX010004443.1:0-26440 GCA_038048925.1 Garcialebias charrua | reverse complement strand
GGTTTCACTTTGATGAACTCGCATTATGGTTTTGGCAAAAGTGTTTTACATCGGATGCCCTTCCTGACACAACCCTCACCATTTACCTGGGCTTGGGACCGGCACAAGAGATACACTGGCTTGTGCTCCCTAGTGGCTACATTTTTAGCTAGCCTCCACGACAAAAAAGAAGTTGAGGGATGTGTTTTTTTTAAATCCTTCTGCATTAGAGCAAAGCCAGAAATGCTGCTTCAGATGAAATGCACAACTTGGTTTCAAATCAGTTGTGCAAAACTGAAATCAAAATCTTACTTCTTACCTACAAAGCCCTCAACAACCTAGCTCCATCTTACATTACATATCTTATTGTTCCATATTTTCCTAAAAGAGCACTCCGATCTCAGACTGCAGGTTTACTTGTGGTTCGTAGAGTTTCCAAAAGCAGAATGGGAGGAAGATCTTTCAGTTATCAAGCTCCTCTTCTGTGGAACCAACTTCCAGTTTCTGTCCATGACGCTGACACACTGTCCAGTTTGAAGACCGGGTCCTGTTTGATAAATCCTATAGTTAGAGTCGGTTGGCTTGTTATGCTGTCATAGGTTTGACGAAATGGCCACTAAACTCAAACTGAAGCTAGGTTTCTTCTTCAGAAACAAATCCTGCTTCTCATGCAAAGCTAGGAGAACATTAGTAGCTGCAACATTCATGCCAATACTAGATTATGGTGACGTGCTGTACATGAGTGCTGCATCAAAATACCTACAGTCCTTAGACTCCATTTACCACGGTGCCCTTCGGTTCATTACTGACTCCAGTTATCGCACTCATCACTGTGAGCTTTACGTAAAATCTGGCTGGTCATCTCTCAGCACTCGCAGATACACTCACTGGATATCCTTCATCTACAAGACCCTCCTAAACCTAGTCCCGTCATACCTCACCTCCTTAATACAAACATCACACAGTCATTACTCCCTGCGCTCTAACGATTTAGTCCTCCTGTCAGTTCCTCCTGTCAGAACTGAACTAGGAAAAAGAGCATTCAGCTTCGCCGTCCCCTCAGCCTGGAACAACTTACAGAAAGATCTGAAACTATCAACATTCATCTCTCCTGGATCCTTTATGTTTGTTTATGTTTATGTTTATTAAATTTGTTCATTTTTTTACAAAAGAAACAATACAAGGCAATCTCATAATGATAGTGTACAAAATGTAAAAAAATGAAAGGTGGCAGAAAGAAGAATAAATCTTATTATATCTGCCCCTTATCTCCAACAATCAGATTAAACAACAGTAGTCAAACCATGTAAACAATAATAATCTTCAACCAACTTTTTCCAACAATCAGGTTAAACAATAATATTCTTCAACCAACAGTACAAAATGACTAATTCTTTTTAGTTTTCTAACTAATACTAATACAGTACAAAATGATTAACTCTTTCTAGTTTTCTAACTAATACTAATACAGTACAAACTGACTAACACTTTCTAATTTTCTAACTAATGCAATACACATTACGTTATTTCACATATATTTTTTTAACATATTTGTTTTGATCATTTTTTTAAATGTAAACATTGACTTGGCATTTTTAACTACATTCTCCAAGCCATTCCATAATCTAATTCCCTGAATTGAGGTAGAACGTCCCTTCAAACTGGTTCTGAATTGTGGTTTTACAAACAACTCTGTTCCCTTAAGATTATAACAACTTTGTCTTTTAACAAAGTGCATTTGGATATTTAAAGGTAATGCATTATTTTGAGCTCTATACATAACTGATAAAATATTATAGTCTACCAAATCATGGAACTTCAGTAATTTTAGTTGATAAAATAATGTACTTGATGGATGACGGTAATGCTTTCTAGTGATAATTCTTACAGCTCTTTTCTGTAATACAAAAATAGGCTTTGTGATTGTTTTACACGCATTCCCCCAAACATCAATACAATAGATTAAGTGTGGAACAATGATTGTGTTATACAACAAATACAGAGCCTTATCATTCAATAGGTCTCTGACTTTGTACAGTACTGCTATCGATTTAGCTATTTTTATTCTTACAGAATTTATGTGTTGTTTCCATGTCAGTTTGTCATCAATGATAACACCCAAAAACTTCACCTCACTCACTCTACAAATCTCAACATCCTCAATTTTGAGTGGAACATCAACAGTTTTCTTTCTATTACCGAATATCATGTAATTAGTTTTCTCTAGATTTAATGATAATTTATTTATTTTAAACCAAGTTTGTATCTTTATAAATTCTGTTTTTATCAATTCTAACATTTGTTCTATATCTTCACCTGAACAGAAAAAAGTGGTATCATCTGCGAAAAGTACACATTTAAGGAGTCCTGACACATTTACCAAGTCATTCACATATAAAATAAAAAGCTTTGGTCCAAGTACAGAGCCTTGGGGAACTCCACATGTGATATTACAGAGGTCAGATCTTACATCATTTATTTGTACAAATTGTTTCCTATTTTTTAAGTAGCTAGATACCCACTGTAATGCTGGTCCTCTAATACCATATTTGTTCAGTTTTTCAAGGAGAATTGTGTGATCAATAGTATCGAATGCTTTTTTTAAATCAACAAAGATACTGATACAATGTTGTTTTTGATCGACAGCAGTAGTTATTTGTTCCATTAATTCCATGAGAGCCATTGATGTAGAGTTTTTTGATCTAAACCCATACTGACTGCTGCTTAGAATATTTTGTTTATCTATAAATTGGTCTAGTCTGTTTACAAATAGTTTTTCAAGAATTTTTGAAAACTGTGGTAACAAGGATATAGGTCTATAATTGTTGAATACACATTTATCACCATTTTTAAAAAGAGGAACGACCTTAGCTACTTTCATATTATCTGGAAAAATTCCTGTTGAAAATGATAAGTTACATATGTATGTGAACGGCTCAATAACATGGCTCATTATGTCCTTTACAAACATCATATCCATGTCCACCCAGTCTTTCGATCTCTTGTCTGTAAGATGTTTTACTACATTCATTATTTCCTCTTTGTTAGTTCCATTTAGGAAAATACTATTTGCACAACCTGTAATTGAGTGGATCATATTTTTATCTACTTTTGGTATCTTAGCTGCAAGGCTTGATCCAACATTCACGAAATATTGATTAAATCCATTTACAATTTCATTTTCATCATGAACTTCATCGTTGTCTTTTACAAAATATTTTGAAATACCAGTTTTTGCTTTATGATTCTTCAGTACACCATTCATTACTCGCCATGTTGCTTTCATATCACCATTAGTTTTATCTAATAATTTACTATAATATTCTTTCTTATGTTTCCTTATAATCCCTACTAATTTATTTTTATACTTTTTATATTTTTCTTCTGCGCTCTGACTTCGCAATTTCAAGAAACATGAATACAAATAATTCTTTTTTTTACATGCATTTCTTAACCCTTTTGTCATCCATGGTTGATCATTTGTATTTCTCTTTGTGTAATTTGTTTGCACACAATTCTTTTCATACAGGGTTTCCAAGATATTCATAAACTCATCATATGCCCTGTTCGCATCATCAACATACACATCATTCCAGTCTTGTTTATCCAGATCCTCTTTCAATTTTTCCAAAACTTTTTTTTTTTGTGTCACTTTTTTTCTTTATGTCAACCGTAGTAGAAAATGTCACCAAGAAACTTGACCATTGCAGATGTTTCTAACCATTACTTATCCAATATACATGTCATTGTTGATTTTTTTAACTTTATTTACCCAACCGAGGTCTGTCTGCTTGTTTTGTATATAATGTATATAGAAATCTGTCATATCCTGTTGGTTTTGAACTGTCAACATCTGTTTACTGTGATTGTAGTTTTCTTTATTTTCTTTTTGATAAGTGCAAATGCCTATTGCCAATGTGACGTGTGCTGCTGACCACTTGACCAGGTCACCCTTGTAAAAGAGATCTCGATCTCAACGGGCTCTACCTGGTTAAATAAAGGTGATTGATTGATTGATTGGTTTAGACTGCTGGCGGTCAAATTGACCTCATTTCTTAAAATTAATTGTTACAAGTGAATAGTTTTCATTTGATATTATTATTATTTATTTTTTAATTGCCTCAAAATAAAAGAACAACAGCAATTTACAGACGGCAAAAAAAAAAACAAATACTTTTTTTTTAAGTGCTGAGATTGGGCTCAGGAAACACCTCTCAAAACAAACAGTGCACACATGCAGAATCGAGCAACATACATATTTTAGTCAGATAAAATAAGAAGTTGTGAGCATCTTTGTATAAAAAAAAAATCCACTTTCATTTGTAGTTGTGCAGTCAGATGCTCAGTCACATACCGGGTAAATGTTTCAGTTTTTCCATCCACTGAGCAACGGTTGGTGAGCAGGGCTTCATCCAGTTGAGGGTAATAGTCTTTCTTGCCACTATCAACAGAATGAGCAATATGTAACTTTGATCTTTAGTGAGTAAATATATTTCCAGCAGAAATAGAAGAAGATCCATGGGAAGATCTGTCCTCCATCTTCTGTTTATAGTTCTCCCAAAAGGTCTTCATTTGAGGCAGTCCCAAAAGACTTGTGTGGCCACCGACCATAACACAATTTCTCCAGCATGTATCTGTAGCTGCTTTACTCTTGGAAATGAAAGTTTTTAAAGGAGTTTATTTTATTTTTTTATCTAGTTTTTCCTTTTCTAGTCAAACTCTTTCCAGGTCTGGCTCCCGATCCCTTGGTTGCATTGAGAATACACGTTTTCTCTGTTAATTTTACATTCATCTCAAGTTCCCACTGTTGTTTAATATGTAATATTTTATCTGAAAAAATTGTCAACAATTTTCTATAAATTACAGAGATTAAGTTGTTAGCATCTGCTTTTCAAGTACAGGTAGTCCCTGACTTACGAACAAGTTCCGTTCCTACGCGCCATCGTAACTCGAAAATCGCCGTGAGTCGGAAGATACGTCCAAACGGCACCTTATACGTACATAACTGTATTTTACCAGGCACTTAGCCTATCCTAACACATTACCCTACATTATTATCAAAAAACACATACATTTGGAGCCATAATGAAGGGAAAAAATAGGTAATTTCTTACTGGGAGCTGGTGAAGCCTTCCTCCGCCTGTTAGCATGTTAGCTCGGTGTCCTTCCAACATCTGAGGCTGCCTGTAGTACGCACCGTCAAGACTGTTTACAGCAAGGTCTGTTTACAGCAAGGTCTGTTAGCATGTTAGCTCTTGCTCCTCTGGTCCAGCTCCGCTGTTTCTGCCATCTGGTAACAAAAGCCGCCCTCCTAACCTCCTCTGCTCCGGTCTGCCTGTCCAAACATTGAGGTCTCCTGTAGTAATTTTCCACTGAGTGCATCAAGCTACTCTCCCCCCTCGCTCCTGTAAACCTCCTGTAAATTTCCGCTGTCCTCTGGTGAGTTTCGGTACCGTATTTTTTGGTGTAAAGGCGCATAAACCGCGTTACTCGAACAATGCTTTTCAATGGGAGGGCGTTCGTAACCGCGAAACGTCGTAAGTCGAGGCCGTCGTAACCCAAGGACTACCTGTACATGTGTAAAAAATGCTTCAATGTCAGTAGGTCTTAATATTATTCCATTCCACATGTTTTGTATATGCCGGTAATTTCTAATCTGCAGATATCTATACAGATCATCTCAAGGCAGGGAATATTGATCTTGCAACTGAGAGAATGATTTAATTTGTCTGCCCATAAAACAAATGGTCCAGTACAATCAAACTGTTATAGTTTTCATTTGATATTATTTCTACAAATGTATCTTAACATGTGATTCTCGGCCTGCCATTGTATATCTGTTCCTCTCAAACCGAAGCAGACGGCCGCTTGTCCTGAGTCTGGTTCTGCTAAACGTTTATTCCTCATGAGGGAGTTTTTCCTTTCCACTGTCGCCTTCGTGCTTGCTCGATGAGAGTTCTGTGATGGAGCTAAACTCAAAGCAGTCTGCTCCTCAGATAAATAATGTTATTAACTTTTTAATTACCGTATATGAATGATTCTGTTCTGCGCCCTGAGATGACTTCTGTTGGGACTTGGCGCCATATAAATAAACTGAATTGAATGTGAAATTAAAAAAGCTTTGGGTTTCCAGAGTCAGCAGTGTAATCTGACTAATAATCTGAATTTAAAAGTGAACTAGTAGCAGGTTTAACATCCCCCTCCACTGTGACCTGACGCCTCCCCACGAACAGAAAGTGGTTTGTTCATCTGTCTCTGCTTCTGAGAGAATTTAAAATAGGTACAATAAATATGGCATTGTTCATTGTGTTGGACTAAACAGGCAAACCCAAACATTTGCCTCCTTTACTGACTGAATAAAGTTATTGCCATAAATGTATTCAAACAACTTCATAGGTCCATCTTGCAACCAAGTCTGCAGCTGGAAAAGTCAACTACTGTAGCTGCTTTTAGCATTTTTCTTGCATGTGCATCTTTGTTCAAAGCTCAGGGAAGCGGGTTTTTCAGTATTGTTGTAAAATCTCAGTCACGTCTTGTTCTTCCAGGGCAGCGCAGGCTTTGGATATCAGGGCAAAAAGGGTGAGCCTGGCCTTGCAGGGCCCCCTGGGCCCCCAGGTCCACCAGGGCCTGCTACAGAGTATTCCATTGGAAGTGATGGATCGATTGTTCCTGGACCACAGGGACCACCTGGTCCACCAGGCCCCCAAGGACCTCCAGGAGAGGATGGAGAGCCAGTGAGCAGATTGTTTTTTTTATAAATCCAAACATTAAACGAAAGATAGGCGTCGGTTGAAAATTCTGGAACGTTTCAACCTTTGCTTTGACTTTACAGGGGGATCCTGGTGAGGATGGAAAAACCGTGAGTTTATTTATTCATTTATTTTTCTGTGCAACATTAAAAAAAAATCACATCTTGCGTCAAAAACGTTTACACTAAAACATTGCTGAAAAGGATGTATTTTTATTTGTTTTATTACAGTAGGTAGTAAACCCTTTTAACCTAACCCAATTTTTTGTATTTTTTTTTTTCAAACAGGGGCCTCCTGGACCCTCAGGTTTCCCAGGAACCCCAGGTGACCCTGGATCCAGAGGAGAAAAGGTAGGCTTCATCAAGAACAAAGAAGAATAAGTTGTAGAGATACTATACAATTTGTCTTAATGAGACTTGCACATGCAGGGCGACCGTGGAGAGGGTCAACCAGGCCCCAGAGGACCCCCTGGACCTCCAGGTCTACCAGGACCAGCGTTCAGATCTGTGAGTTGATTGGTTTAACCCTATTATTACATTGTACAAGGCTCGTGCTGTAACAGCCAAGACTGCCTTTCTGTCAAATAAATCTTGAAACATCCATTTCAGACCTTCGAGGACATGGAGGCCTCTGGATTCCTTGAACTGGAAAGGGTTCAGGTGAGAAGATTCTCATCTGTGACACACTCAGCAGTTCAGGACTACATCTGTTCTTTTATGGAGGGAAAAATGATTCAGCTGGACTTTTATTCTTCTTAACACAGGGACCTCCTGGTCCACCAGGGCCCCCAGGGCCTCCAGGGCCTTCTGGATCTTCTGTATCATTGAGCTCTGGAGCATTTGGACCCGCAGGCAAGGATGGAGCGCCCGGTCAACCTGTGAGTTTCAAGCTTGTGCTGCCTCATCAATGCTGCTAACGATTAAAGCACATCACCAACCAAATGTTTGGACCTTCAGGGCTTACCGGGTTTACCGGGTGCTGACGGTCTCCCAGGAGCTCCTGGTTCCAAGGGAGAAAAGGTAATGAATTTGTGAAAATTATTTTTTCTTCTCTAAACACTAACGCAATGAGAGATTGAGCGTATTTGGTCCATTCTGCAGATACAGTAGATTGGTTGCATCCATTTTTCTTCAATCCATTTTTCTTCCAAACATTTTTCTTCCATACATTTTTCGTCTTGATTCTCGTCCCTCAGTTTTCAAGTTATTTCAACAAATCATAAACCAAAACGTGCAGCTCTTTTAGTATTGGTGCAACTTTAGCTTTTTGACGCATTTAGTCTTTTATGCCATTTTTGTTCTCATAGAATTTACAACCTTCAGATCTTTACAACCTTTCATTTCTACTTTCATTTTTTTTTCTGGTTCAGCTTCCTTGAGCAAATTTAAACATTTTTCAGCTATTTTCAGCTAATTTCAGCTGGTTTTTTTTTTTTCAGCTGGTTTGTGATTCTTTCAGATTCTTTCTGCTAACTACAACATCTTTGTGCTTCTTATAATGTATTTCTGCTAATTTCAGCTATGCTCATTTCAGCTTCTTTCTGCAGATTTCTGCTTTTCTACTTATGCTTATGTTTTGCTGTTTTATGCTAGTTTTAGGTTTTTCAGCTAATTCCACACTTTTTTGCTCTTATTTCAACAAAAATTCATTCAACCTTTATTTAGTCAGGTAAATCTTATTGAGCCTCATGGCTCATTTACGAAAGCGACCTGCTAAAACTAAAGAACGATGAACAGCAATGGTAGAATTTCCTTAAACAATAAACAATAAACAATAGAAAACAAAAGAGAAAAAACAAAAGAGAGAAATATTTTTTTTTTTTAAACAAAGTATCAAAAAACTAGCAAAACATTATAAGGTAGACGTATAAAATCAAAGACAGGAACAAATCTGCATTGGTTTTTGCCAGGATTCATACAGATTCTGAAAACCATTTAGAGAAGTCAATGTCGAGAGCTTCAGATCTTTTTGTAAGATATTCCATGAAGCAGGAGCGGAATAGGAGAAGGCCCTTTTTCCAAGTTCAGTCCTCACTGATGGAACACTGCAGGTAATCATGTCCTGAGAGCGCACACTGTAGCTGCACTCACGCAAAGACATGTAGGAGGAGATGTATGAGGGCAGCAAACCAAGAAATGATTTAAAGATGAAAGTGTACCAGTGGAAGAGTCTGCGTGAGGTTAATGATGTCCAGTTAACCAGTGAATACAGGGTGCAGTGGTGGGTACGATAATCACAGCCAGTTATGAATCTTAGTGCACCATGATAGACAACATCCAACATCCGCAGGGTGCTTGTAGGAGCATTCATGTAGAGAATGTCACCGTAATCAATGGAGGGAAGGAAAGTCACAGATACAAGGCGTTTCCTAACATTCAGTGTTAGACATGATCTGTTTCTGAAAAAGAAACCCAGTTTAACTTTCAGTTTCTTCACTAGGTTTTCCACGTGGAGTTTAAAAGAGAGATGTGAATCGACCAGTATACCCAGATATTTATAGGAATCAACAAACTCAATAGGGACACCATTTGAGGATAAAATCAGAGGAAGATCTGTTGGAACCGCCTTCCTACTTGAAAAAAACATCCCTTTTGTTTTATCAGCATTTAGGACAAGTTTGAGACGGAACAAATCTGACTGGATGATGTCAAAAGCGGATTGCAGTAACTGGAAAGCCTTAGCTACTGTTTTAGCTCGGCAGTAAACAACTGTATCATCAGCATAGAAATGTAAGGATGCATCAGGGATGCAGTGACCTACATTAGCTATGTAGATTGTAAAGAGAGTTGGTCCTAAAACTGAGCCTTGTGGTACACCATTTTTAACTGTTAAATAGCTGGAAGAAGTACCGTTATGTTGAACACATTGCCTCCGATTGGAAAGATAGTTAGAAAACCAACCGATGGTGTGATCAGAGAAACCGATTTCTGAGAGCTTATGACACAGGATGTTATGATCCACAGTGTCAAAAGCTTTAGACAGGTCTAAGAAAAGTGCAGCACAATAGTCCTTAGCATCCAATGCTTCAACAACATCATTCAGAACCTTCAGAGAAGCAGTTGTTGTGCTGTGTTTTTTCCTGAAACCAGATTGATGGAGAGGTAAGATGTTAAATGAGTCCAGATAATTTTTGATCTGAGAGTTTATCAGTTTTTCTAGAACCTTGGCTAAGATGCAGAGTTTAGAGATCGGTCGATAATTGTTCAGTGAGGTGGGGTCACCTCCCTTCAGCAAAGGAAGAACAAAGGCTGTTTTCCAAGCATCCGGAATGGTGTTTTGGCTTATGGACAGATTAAAGATGTGGGTCACAGGGACTGTGATGATATGAGCAGCCAGCCTTAAGAAATAAGGTGGAAGTTCATCTGGACCTGCAGATTTTTTAGGATCAAGATCATTTAACAGTTTATTTACCTCACTGACTGAGAACGGAGAAAAAGAGAAGGTGTGATTAACAGATGGTTGACTTGTAGGAGGGATTTGATTTGTAGAAGTTTGATTATTAGATAAAGTGGCTGATTTTCCGTTTGTAACTGTGTCAAATAATGAACTAGAAGCAACAAAATGTTTATTGAAACAGTTCAGGATCTCGTGCTTATTTGACACAGGAACAGAGTCAACAAGAAATTGTGATGGGAGGTCAGATGATTGGGGGGTGCCTGAGAGAGATTTGATGGTTTTCCAGAATTTTTTAGGATCGTTTAGATTTTTGGAGGTCTGAGATAAGAAGTAGTTACGTTTTGCGGCTTTGATGGCAGTTGTGCATTTATTCCTTAGCTGCCGAAATTTCAACCAATCAGTGTCTGAGTGTGATTTTCTTGCTGCGGCCCAAAGATGATCTCTCCAGTGCAGGAGATCAGCTAGTTCAGGAGTAAACCAGGGGCTGTCACGGCTCTTTATCCTGAACTGCCGGAAAGGTGCGTGTTTGTTTACAAAGTAAATGAAACTATCATGAAAATAGTTCCAAGCGGTGTTCACGTCATTGATTTGTAGGATACGTTGCCAATCAAAGTGGGATAGATCCCAAAGGAATGACTGTTCACTGAAACGTTTCAAATCCCTTTTTTGAATTATTCTGGGCTTAGCAGGTGGAAGTTTAGTAGATCTAAGAGCTGCTATTACGGAATGATCACTCAAAACGTTAGCAAATACACCTATACCAGGAAATTTGTGAGGTGCATTTGTGAAAAACAGATCTAAGGTGGAAGATTTTTCGGGACATTTTATGTTTGGTCTGGTGGGAGAATCGATAAGTTGTGTTAGATTGAGAGATAGGCAACATTCCTTGAATTTATCACAGAGGGGGGTCGACTTATTCCAATCAATGTTGAAATCTCCAGCCATAACAATCTCATTGTGTTTTAAATTTCCTATGAATTCAGTCAGGGAGGACAGAGCTTCAGGTGTTGCGGAGGGGGGACGATAACAACCAACAACAGTTAAGGGCTGACCTCCTTTCAAAGTGATGTTCACAGCTAAAGCCTCAAACTGGTTTGCGATTGTTTTTTTAGATGCAATCCTGGCAGCCAAAGAATCTCTGATGTAAATAGCGACTCCACCTCCCCTTGTATTACGATCACAACGATAGATCTTAAATTCATTGATTGCCAGGTCATTTTTCAAAACAGAATTGTTGAGCCAAGTTTCAGAGATAACGATCACATCTGCCCCAGAAGAAGTGATTAGGATTTTCAATTCATCAAGTTTTTTTAGAAGGCTACGAGCGTTTACATGCAGAAAACGGAGACCTGAAATATTTTTAAACTCATTAGGTGTACAGTAGTTAGTGATTGGCCCTGGGTTTGGCTGAATCCCTGAGATCAATAACAACATTAATATCAGACATTTACTTGACTTCTTTGTCAGTGATGTGTAATTACAGGAGTTAACAGTGTGACATTTTGCCCCCATAATTGAACCATGTGAAACATTAATGAAGACACGATCATTCAGAGCCCAAAAACAATGAAAGTCGCAGTGATGGGCAGATCCAGATGTGTTGATAAGATTCAGTGATTCCAGGTAGTCTGAGAACTGAAAATAAGGACAGTAATATAAAATGTGCTGTGTTCACTTCCTCCTTGTATTTTCAGCTACTTTCTGCCTTTTTAGCTACTTTTCAGCATTTTGTTTTGTTTTGTTTTACATTAGGCTTGTTTTTCCATTTCAGCATGTTTTTAGCTAATTTAAGCTATTTTCAGCAAGTTCATAGCATTTACCCTGCATTTTTGCAGGAAATGCAATTTTCTGTATTTATTTTTTTTTTTTATTTTTTGGGCTTCAGTCTTCCTGCTGGTTTTAGATGTGTACTTTTGTCATCCCAGAAACTGGACCCAGGGGCGGGTAGGGCCTCAGGCACCCGCTGATACTCTTAACTTGAACCGGCATTGCATTTATCAAGCTGTGATTTTCTTTCTAAGAAATGGGTTGAGTTTTCATTTCAGTCGTGATCACTTATTTCAGAGAGGTGACACCATCTGAAGTCAGAGGAGTTCACATTTTTTTATGTTTTTTTGCTGTTCTGGAAACTTTCTGCCCTTTCCATGAAACAAATACCTGTTTTTGTTGTGCTGTGATGGTAAATGTTGCTTTGTTTTCACACCAGGGGGATTCAGGTGATCTGGGGCTTCCAGGAGCAATTGGACAAAAGGTGAGAATTAATTTTGTTTTCCTCACTTAATATCGCTTTGAGTTTTCTGGGAGGTGAAGACCACGAGTAGAGGGGGAGTCTGACTTACATTTAAGAATCCAGGAGCGATGGTCGGATGGAGAGGGAAATGGATTGATGGATTGGGTACACGCACTCAGTAATGAAGGTGTTGCTTCAGTCAGTCACGGTGAAGAAAGAGCCGAGTCGAAAGGCAAAACTCTGGATGTATTCACCCGCTCCGAACGTTATCAACCATTAAATGGCCATTATCAGTTATTATCATCCCCATACGTAGCGGTCAGACTGCCCCTCTTGTACCTCCTAGTAGGTTAACGTTATCACCGTTGGTAGCAAGGACAGTAGGCTCCGTCTTTAGCTATGTGTTAAAGCTTCGAGTAAAGGGTCTAGCGTTACGTTTAGGCTCTTGGTTAGGTTTAGGCACAAGAGTAAGGGGGTTAGGTTTAGGGTTGGTCCTCTGGGTCAGGTGTACGGCTAGGTTTAGGAAAACGGCTATATAAGCTGAAAAAAGCAAAAAACAAACACTTCCGGGTTCACGGCAACACACTGCCTACTCACAGAGATAATAACGCAAATAACGTTCTTTTAAACCTGCTAGGAGGTAGATTGGACAGTTTCACCACTATATATGGGGATGATAACAACTGATAACGCCCATTGAATGGACTGACAACATCCGAAGCCGCTGTACTGCTCTGTGTATGTTTCAACCCTCACCTGTGGTCATGAGGTTTGGTTCACGACGAGAATAACAAGATCCTAGATACAAGCTGCTGAACTGACAAGGCTCAGCCTTAGAGACAGGGTGAGGAGTGTCTTCATCCAGGGGGTGTCATGGAGGATAACCGCTGCACCTCTGCATCAAAGAGGGTCAGTTGAGTGGGTTCATCAGATTAGGATGCCTCCCTTTGGAGGTTTTCTGGGCATGTCCCACTAGTGAGAGGCTCCAGAAAAGACTCAGAACTCACTGGAGAGATTGCGTATCTCCTCTGATGTGGCACCTTACGGTCCCCCAGGAGCCAGAGAGTGTCGGTGGGGAGAGGGAGGTCTGGGTTTTTCTACTGGGCCTGTTGCTTCTGTGACCTGACTTCAGATAAGTGGTAGGAGATGGAGATGAATTCAGTTTTCACACAGTTTGCCTCCTCGCTTCTTTAGATAAGTTCTTTTTCTTCCCTCTTCTTCACCGTCGCTCTCGTCTCTGAAGTTCTCTCTCTTGCAGGTCGCTGGGCTCTGGTTTAAAGATAAATGTGTGCTTTTCAATTCCTAATGCCAGCAAAAGAGTTTAGAGTAATTAGCGCTTCGTTTTTTTATTTAATAATGTTGACACTTGATCCCCCCCCCCCAAAAAAAAAGATCTTTGTGTACAGTGGTTTCTTCTTCTGTCATCTAGAGCTCTAAACACTTTCCCTTTTTAAATCAGGGTCCTTCAGAGTTTAAATACGTTTATATTAAATGTAGTAAAGGATTTTCTTGAGTAGGACTTTGAAAAACCGGCATTATTGTCTCCTACAGGGAGCTTCAGGAGAGCCTGGATTACCGGGACCACCAGGTCAGGGTGGACTGGCTGGTCTTCCAGGACCCATGGGACCAATTGGGCAACCCGGACCACCAGGGCCCCCAGGACCAAGTTTTCATCATGGATTTGTGAGTTCTCCTTTAAATGTTTGTGAGGATGTTTAAAATGTCAAGTTATAACAGATCAATTGTGCTTCTTGTTATTGGTGACTTCATCATTTTAGTTCTTACTGCACTGTGTACAAGTTTTTAAAAATGTCAAAGTAGTTTTGAAGAAGGCTTTCCAGATTTTCTCATGGTCTTACAAAGATTCTGTTGTTCTTTTGACACTTTTCCTGCTTCATTTCTTTTCTGAACTTGTTTGTGAATCTGCTTAATTCTTAACTCAAACATTAAAAGGCGCTTAAACTTAACGGGTGCAGAGGTGTGCTTGCAATATGACATAAAACTATTTGACATCTTTAGGCTTTACCAGCAGCTGGTCACAAATATACAATTTCTTTCCATTTCTTTGTCATAAGATCAGAATACCCCGAGCGAAAGGGAACTGAGTGTGAACACTCAACACAATGTGATCAGTTCAGTGAGTTTATTTACAGTGGCATATCAACAACTAGACTGGATCCCTAAGGAGAAGGAGATATCATTAATATCTGGTCCCAGGCATAGAGTCCTAACAATGAACGTGCAGTTCCTTACAGGTGATGATGGAGTTAGGTCTGTCCTCAGTTCCAACCAGAAACAATCCAAGCGAAAAGGTCCAGTAAGCACAAGGGACATGTACAAAGTAGTCGGAGAACACATGAGAACGGCTGGAGGATAAAGGTCAAGGTCCAAGTGTTTGGGGTAGGTCAGGGTCCAAAGCAGGCACTCAAGTAGACACACTGAGAAACAGTAGGCTGAGAGCATGAACCGTAGTAGAGGTTTTGCTCCAGTGTCGGATGAATGATCTTCTCAGGCTTATATATATCTGGTGCTCATCGTGATTGGCAGCAGCTGTGCAAGTAGAGTGACCTCTGGTGGACAAACCCTGGAACTACTACATTATTTAGTTAAATAAAATTAAAAAAGTGGATAGCAAAGTTTGACCAGAAAACAAACAAATAAAATAAATAATATTTATTGATGAGTTCAATTAATGGAAACAATGTTCCCTCGCCCGGACGCGGGTCACCGGGGCCCCACTCTGGAGCCAGGCCCGGAGGAGGGGCACGTTGGCGAGCGCCTGGTGGCCGGGCTTTTACCCATGGAGCTCGGCCGGGCACAGCCCGAAGAGGAGACGTGGGTCCCCCTTCCCATGGGCTCACCACCTGTGAGAGGGGCCAAAGGGGTCGGGTGCATTGTGGAATGGGTGGTGGCCGAGGGCGGGGACCCTGGCGGTCTGATCCTCGGCTACAGAAGCTGGCCATTGGGACATGGAATGTCACCTCTCTGGTGGGGAAGGAGCCTGAGCTAGTGTGTGAGGTTGAGAGGTTCCGGCTAGAAATAGTCGGACTCACCTCAACGCATGGCTCTGGCTCTGGAACCAGTTTCCTTGAGAGGGGTTGGACACTCTTCCACTCTGGAGTTGCCCCTGGTGAGAGGCGCCGAGCAGGAGTGGGCATACTTGTTGCCCCCCATCTTGGTGCCTGTACGTTGGGGTTCACCCCGGTGAACGAGAGGGTAGCCTCCCTTCGCCTACGTGTGGGGGGACGGGCTCTGACTGTTGTTTGTGCCTATGCGCCAAACGGCAGCGCAGATTACCCACCCTTTTTGGAGTCCTTGGAGGGGGTATTGGAGGGTGCGCCTCCTGGGGACTCCCTTGTTCTGCTGGGGGACTTCAACGCTCACGTGGGCAATGACAGTGAGACCTGGAGGGGTGTGGTTGGGAGGAACGGCCCCCCTGATCTGAACCCGAGCGGTGTTCTGTTGTTGGACTTCTGTGCTCGTCATGGATTGTCCATAACGAACACCATGTTCAGGCATAAGGGTGTCCATATGTGCTCTTGGCACCAGGACACCCTAGGTCGCAGTTCGATGATCGACTTTGTTGTCGTCTCATCTGATCTGCGGCCGCATGTCCTGGACACTCGGGTGAAGAGAGGGGCGGAGCTGTCAACTGACCACTACCTGGTGGTGAGTTGGCTCCGATGGTGGGGGAGGATGCCGGTCAGACCTGGCAGACCCAAACGTATTGTGAGGGTCTGCTGGGAACGTCTGGCAGAGTCTCCCGTAAGACGGAGCTTTAACTCCCACCTCCGGGAGAGCTTTGAACACGTTCCGAGGGAGGCGGGGGACATTGAGCCCGAGTGGGCCATGTTCCGCGCCTCTATTGTCGAGGCAGCTTATCGGAGTTGTGGCCGCAAGGTTGTTGGTGCCTGTCGTGGTGGCAATCCTCGAACCCGGTGGTGGACGCCAGCGGTGAGGGATGCTGTCAAGCTGAAGAAGGAGTCCTATTGGGCCTTTTTGGCCTGTGGGACCCCGGAAGCAGCAGATAGGTACCGGCAGTCCAAGCGGCATGCGGCTCGGGTGGTTGCTGAGGCAAAAACTCGGGCGTGGGAGGAGTTCGGAGAGGCCATGGAGAATGACTTCCGTACGGCTTCGAGGCGATTCTGGTCCACCATCCGGCGTCTCAGGGGGGGAAAGCGGTACGCGACCAACACCATTTATGGTGGGGATGGCGTGCTGTTGACCTCAACTCGGGATGTTGTGAGTCGGTGGGCGGAATACTTCGAAGACCTCCTCAATCCTACTGGCACGTCTTCCACTGAGGAAGCGGAGCCTGGGGACTTTGGGTCGGGCTCTCCAATCTCTGGTGCTGAGGTCGCCGAGGTGGTTAAAAAGCTCCGCGGTGGCAAGGCTCCGGGGGTGGATGAGATTCGTCCTGAGTTCCTTAGGGCTCTGGATGTTGTGGGGTTGTGTTGGCTTACGCGACTCTGCAATATCGCGTGGACATCGGGGGCAGTTCCCTTGGATTGGCAGACTGGGGTGGTGGTTCCCCTATTCAAAAAGGGGGACCGTAGGGTGTGTTCCAACTATAGAGGGATCACACTCTTAAGCCTCCCTGGTAAGGTCTATTCAGGGGTTCTGGAGAGGAGGGTCCGTCGGATAGTCGAACCTCGGATTCAGGAGGAGCAGTGTGGTTTTCGTCCTGGTCGTGGAACACTAGACCAGCTCTACACCCTCAACAGGGTCCTGGAGGGTGCGTGGGAGTTTGCCCAACCAGTTTACATGTGCTTTGTGGACTTGGAAAAGGCATTCGACCGCGTCCCTCGGGGGGTTCTGTGGGGGGTACTCCGGGAGTATGGGGTACCAGGCCCTTTGATATGGGCTGTTAGGTCCCTGTACGACCGGTGTCAGAGCTTGGTCCGCATCGCTGGCAGTAAGTCAGGCTCGTTTCCGGTGAGAGTTGGACTCCGCCAAGGTTGCCCTTTGTCACCGATTCTGTTCATAACTTTTATGGACAGAATTTCTAGGCGCAGCCAAGGTGTTGAGAGGATCCGTTTTGGTGGCCTTAGAATCTCTTCTCTGTTTTTTGCAGATGATGTGGTCCTATTGGCTTCATCAGTTCGTGATCTACAGCTTTCGCTGGAGCGGTTTGCAGCTGAATGTGATGCGGCCGGGATGAGGATCAGTTCCTCCAAATCCGAGGCCATGGTCTTGAGCCGGAAAAGGGTAGCATGCCTTCTCCAGGTCGGGGAGGAGGTCCTGCCCCAAGTGGAGGAGTTTAAGTATCTCGGGGTCTTGTTCACGAATGAGGGAAAACTGGAGCGTGAGATCGATAGGCGGATAGGTGCAGCGTCCGCAGTGAAGCGGGCGCTGTACCGGTCTGTCGTGGTGAAGAGAGAGCTGAGTCAAAAGGCAAAGCTCTCAATTTACCGATCGATCTACGTTCCTACCCTCATCTATGGTCATGAGCTCTGGGTTATGACCGAAAGAACGAGATCTCGGATACAAGCGGCTGAAATGAGTTTTCTCCGCAGGGTGTCTGGACTCTCCCTTAGAGATAGGGTGAGAAGCTCAGTCATCCGGGAGGGACTCGGAGTAGAGCCGCTGCTTCTCCACATCGAGAGGAGCCAGTTGAGGTGGCTCGGGCATCTGGTTAGGATGCCTCCTGGACGCCTCCCTGGTGAGGTGTTCCGGGCATGTCCCACCGGGAGGAGACCCAGAGGAAGACCCAGGACACGCTGGAGGGACTATGTTTCTCGGCTGGCCTGGGAACGCCTTGGGATTCCCCCAGAGGAGCTGCTCCAAGTGGCTGGGGAGAGGGAAGTCTGGGCCTCCCTACTTAGGCTGCTACCCCCGCGACCCGACCCCGGATAAGCGGAAGAAAATGGATGGATGGATGGATATTTAGCTCCATCCATGATTTCCAAAGCGTTGTTAGCTGAAGTACTGAAACACAGCTGATGGTCAGCTGAAGCATGATGCATCCCTCGATCTTTGATGGATTTCTTTACTTTTTCTTAAAGATGTGACTTTCAGATATTCATCTGCTGGAGGAAAAACTTTTTGAAAGCTCTTCAGAAAGATCGGATAAATATGTTAAAAGATCATCTTGAATATGAAATCCGGTTCCTTTTTATGAAAATTTTACGAAACGAGTGATGGCTCAAGACTTTTTCACAGAAATACTGTATATACATTTTTCTGCTTAAATATAGAGCATACAAAACAAATACAGGATCAAGTGGCGCATCAATTTAATTTTATTATTTTTTCTTTACCTCTTCCGAAAAGGTTTTAAAAGTTAAGTTGTTTCTTATAAAATGTTTTTTTTTAGGATGACATGGAGGGGTTCACTGGAAGTTCCACCGGCATCAGAGGAACAGAAGGAATACAGGTATGAAAGCTCCCATTAATTCCTAATACATCCTGAATTACGTGTTAACCACTTTCATCCGTTTTTCAAGTTCAAACTGAAACGTTGTCTGTAGATTTTGTCATTTTACTACAAATAAAGGTGCGTCTATTTTGTTAAGGAAACAGCGCTACTTCCAACCACACAAAGGTGTTTATGTATGAAGAGATGCTTTTACCGGCTAAAAGCAAAGCTTTCTATGAAAACATGACTGTGAAAGATTTACTGGAAGTAGTCTAAATATTTTTAATCAACGCAGTCATGGAGATGCACATGAACAAACTATCAATAAAATGTTTTGTGCTTTCAGGGTCTGCCTGGTTTACCTGGACACCCGGTAAGTACAGACGTTATCTTCCATGCACAAGGAATTACATGATTGCCTGCTTTTCTAGCAGCAGATAACAAAAATTAAAAACGAGAAATGATTTGTTATCATCGTTTTAGGTATTTATTAAAATGTATGCATAAAATATGATCTTATTTGACCATTTTTTATTTTATTTATTTATTAACCAAAACTGTTAGTTCATCCAACTTGAACAAACTTTATTAATCCTCTCTCAGCTTCATCATTTTATTTAGCCACAAACAGCTGATTTGTAATTAAAGGGATAGTCCAGTCATCGTTGAAGTGATATTCTGTTTAATAGTTATCAATGCACATTATCAGTCATGACATCCATTAGGGGTGCAAATTTCTCAGTGTCTGAAGAATCGATTCCGATTTTTGGTGTCACGATTCGATTCAAAATCTCTTTTTCGATTCAGAAACGATTTTTGATTCAGAAACGATTTTTCTTTTTAAATGGTCATAAATTTAGTTTCAGTTTTGTAACTGACAAGCTGAAAAGAATGAACAACTATGTAAACAAAGGAAAATGCATTTAAAACAATAATTTTAAACTGAAAACATTAAACATCAATGTAAACAAATAGAACATTTATTTGAAACAATAATTTTAGGTTACTTATTGTATCAAATTTTTTGCATCGTTTGATATTTATACCAAAAATAGGAACAAATAATACAGGAATGCATTAAATTCTGTAACTTAAATAACCAGTATTAGGTTAGCTTTTTGCTCTTTACTTATAGAAGATTATTGTTTGAATTGATTGTTTGAACTTTGTTTTTTTTTTCAAAAAGGGGCAAATAAAATAAGATTTCTTCTTCTTTCTGCCACCTTTCATTTTATGTATTCTTTCATATTCTATGAGATATGCTTTTATTTTCTTTATCCTTTGGGTTTTAATGTAAAAGAAAAAAATCAATTTTGGGGCTTTTAGAATCGATTCTGAATCGCCAGGACTAAGAATCTAGATTCTTTAAAAAAAAAAAATAATAATTTTCATGCACCCCTAACATTCATGTTACAATGGCTGCTGAATGTATCAGCCTACTGGGAGTTCAGGAAACATTTGGAGTTACTGGTTGTGCTGATCTGGTGTTCAGCTCCAAAGCTTGGTGACATTTATGTTCTGATAAAAGAAAAACCATCTTTATATTCATGGCTGGTTTGGGGCTATCGGTTAACCTAGCATCCATGTTTTTAGACTGTGAGCATAAACCTGAGAACTAGACATAGAGCTTAGCCTACTTGACATTTTCCTAATCTGCATTTGATATATATGTGTTGGATAAATTAATTACCCTTTCATCATCTCATTAATAAAATAAGCCACGCCGAGGTTACGAGAAGATCTTTCAACCCAGTTTTTACTTGCAAGGGGGCAGAATTGAACACAGGTTTACACGGATGTTACGTCAAAGCTCCGGTTGCGAGGTCTGCCTGCAGACAGTATAACTAAGCGTCTTTTTATAACGCTTATCAGACAGAGGTGTGGTCAAATCAGTCTCTGCTTTCCAGCTTAGAGGCCTTGGAGTTTATCAGGTGCAAGCTCCTCTCTGTTCAGACAGAACAACTCTAACACGCATATGGTTCTACATTAATTTAACATTAGTAAGTGGTAACATCCATGACCTTTACCTCAATTCCCCTGACATGTACCCTTAGTTGTCAGCGGTGACGCCTCTAATATTAAACAGCGTTCCACAGCAATTAGGACCTTGAAGTACCACACGGGGTACTTTTCAGACAGCTAAGCCCTCTGGTGCGTATTGGAAACCCTTATTTGTGGTGTGCATATGATGTTGCCTTTCATTTTTTCCCTGTGTGTGTTTCTTCTAGCTAATCTGAATTTCCTTTTGCAGGGTCAGCCTGGTTTGCCTGGCACAGAAGGTCCAAAGGGCGACCAGGGTCCTTCTGGAAAAGATGGGCTACAAGGCCTGGATGGCTTCCCAGGACCTCCGGTAAGAAGGACTCTAGATCTGAACAAGACACTGCTAAATATTTCATTTACAGTAGTGCTTGTAATGCTCTTTCTTTGTGACTCTTCGGAAGAAATAAAATGTATTGACATGTGCCACAAGGTTTATGATAGAGGAACAGCAGTGCTTCTTGTCTAGAAGTTTCAGTTCAAAATCCTGCTTTTCTTTGTAAGGGAGAGCTTGTGACTTTTTTTAAAGTAAATGTCTGATTTTGTTCTTTCAGGGCCAAAAGGGGGACAGAGGGGACAAAGGAGAGAGGGTATTTATCATTTGTGATCCTGGATAAATTACATCAGCACTATTACTACAAAGACATTGTTAGTGTTATATCAATCCTGCATACATGCGGCCGTGGCGTAGTGGTAATGGCAGTCGTCCCCCGATCGGAAGGTTGGAGGTTCGAATCCCGGTTCCCCACACTGTGTGTCGTTGTGTCCCTGGGCAAGACACTTAACCTAGAGTCCTTCCTCCCGGTAGGACTGGAAAGGCGCCTTGGATGGCAGTCTGCCGCTACCGGTGTATGAATGTGTGTATGAATGGGTGGATGGTTGGTATTGTAAAGCGCTTTGGGGCCCCTCATAGGGGGCTGGAAAGCGCTATATAAATAAGCTCCATTTACCATTTACAAGTTTGCTTGTTTGTGGTGTTAGGGTGAGTCAGGTCAAGATGGCACCGGATCACCAGGTCTACCTGGTCCCCCCGGACCACCAGGACAAATCATCTACCAGTCATCTGACAATGTGAGGAACAAATAGTTACAAGAAAACAACTTCTGTTCTGAATTCAAACACTAATAATGGATTCTCTCTTATGTCTTACTTTAACTCCAATCTCTACAGTTTGACAACTTTGCTGGCGGCGCCGGACCCCAGGTACGTCTTCACTTTTACTGATGTCACTGATGAAACTGACATTTCCCAAAAAATAATACTTGCTCAAAGATTGTCTAGGCCTTTAGTCCAGGGGTCTGCAATGTGCGGCTCTGGAGCCACATGTGGCTCTTTGGTCCCTCTGCAGCGGTTCGTTCAAGCTTTGATTAAAACTAACATAAAACTGAATTTTATTGGTTGTTATACAAACAACAACAAAAAGGACAAGTTTTAGTAGTTTTCTTGTCATTTATTTTGCAAATATGTGAATACTGGAACTAGTACAAGGAGTAAAACATACTTACTTTAACTTTAAGCTTAATTTAAGGTTAAGGTTTCTTTATTTGTCGTTCGCACCACATGTGGTATGGTACATGAGGTGGAACGAAATTGTGTACACAGGGTCCCAGTTTCCAACCAACGTACAAGTTGTAAATAAAAAACAGTAATACGATCTAAGATATGAACTAAGAAATACGCCAAACTACAAATGTAGGAACACTCTAAGCACAAGTAGTACAAAAATAATACGCCGAAGAACAGCAGCATGAACACGAGTCTGTAGCCCCTTTCATAAGACAGCTCAGTCCGGGCCTGATGCGTGTTCAGTCCTCCAACGAGCATTCAGAAAGAACACAAAGGCGCGTAGGCGAGTTAATTTTACTCGCCTCTGATGCGCCCCTGATCCGCGAGCAGAGGTAGTGTCAGGGCCAGATCCGAGCCGGGCAGACCCACTTGTGAATGCAACCCGCGGATCCACGCTCAGAATATGATGATGACAACAGTGAGCGACCGCAGGATTAATCAACAAGCAGATTTATTAACAAGGGAATATTAAAAATGACACGAAACAGCAACTTGTAAAAGTTAGTTTGGCTCTTTTTTTCTCTCTCTCTCTGAACAGCGGAGGAGCATTGTGTGTGTGCGGCGCGCTGATCAGTGCAGCTGTAGATGTGAGGAAATATTAAAAATGACACGAAACGACAACTTGTAAACGTCTGACGTCTGTCCCACAATAAATACGTTGCGGTCCAGTTGTGTTCTGCTCCACGCCTCTTTTGGATCTGCGCTACGGGTTCACTTATGAAAATGTTTATGTGAGCGGGACCTGCCCGCCTTCAACTGTGGTCTTATGAATGACACGGGAAGGATTAAAGCCAGACTGGTCTGTGCGGCAATTGCGCGGATTTGACTTATGAAAGTTGTGTAGATGTGGGTCTTCATTTAAACGTTTAAACACATAAGTGTGGTGAATGTTTAACTAATACAGTATATTTTTCCCACTCAGGGCGGGGCTGGTTTACCCGGCAGAGCTGGATTTCCTGTAAGTTTCATTCACTTGTATAAACCATTGAGTATTTTATTTTCTGAACACAAAAGAATCAAATACGAGATGATTTTGTGTGGAACTCGGTCTCTGCTAAATCCCCTTCAAGCTATTTTACAATGAAGATAATTTATACAATCAAAATGTATTGAGTTCAAATAGATACATTTAAAAACAGAGTCCTGATCAATTTATTCAAATTATAATGCAATTACATTTAAATAATCACAAATTAACTGTTCTAAATTGACACCATAAATCATCCATTAGTTTAGATGTAAAGAATAAAACATCCACCTTCAATATTAATACATTCTGTGTCCAAGATTGAATAAATGTAAACTTTATTATGACTTTAAAAATCTCTGGGAGATCTTCTGAGTGAAATATTAATAACATTTGTATATATAGTTGATATTTAAATTGATAGTGTTTTTTTATGATTTAAACTCAACTCACTGATTTCATGGTCCTTAAGAAACATTCAGAGCAACAGTTTCAGTGCAACTCAAACTTTTATTGGATCTAAAACAAACAAAACCATTATGTAATCAAATGTAAGTGTGAATGACAACCATTTGTTTGGCTTTTAGTATTTTATATATATTTAAGAAATCCCCCCCAAATAAAAATATTTTTGGACTCTGTTTGCTGAACATTGGACATTATTTATTGTAGAAATGTAATTTCAAGGCTCAGTATTGAAACAAATGGTTCAGCCAGCAGTTCTCAAACCGAGCAGCACAGACAGAGATTAACGAGGATTATTATGGTCTGAATTAATCTGTGGGTGAAAGAGTTCCTCTCCGTCCGTGTTGACCTTTTTTGTTCCTAAACTTCCTACATGTATTTTACAGGGTCCTGCTGGACCAAAAGGTGACAGAGGGGACCCTGGTCCACCAGGTTATGCACTGAAGGTAGCATCTAGCTCTTTTGTTCCGACAAATTCAAAGCAGTTCATCATCATGCCGACGCTCCGAGTCTCAGGGCTGCTCTTGTGTTTTCAGGGTGAAAAAGGGGAGCCAGGTTTTATAATTGGACCTGATGGGAATCCTTTTTATCTGGGAGGACTAACTGGCCCGAAGGTTAGTTTATAGTTTAACCCCATCAACTTCTTCTTCCTCTTATATTCTTTTTTACTTGAAACCAGTGCTTCATTTGCAAACCAAACAATGCCGGAATGCAGGTTGTTAAACATCTATGTTTACTTACATAAGTCAGACATTTTTCAATAAAGTAATGCCATTTCCTGCATTTTGGTGTATTTTAACAGGTTGTTAAACATCTATGTTTACTTACATAAGTAAAGACTTGATTCAGTAACTACTGCAGCATGACCAACAGCTCCCCTTGTGTGAATAGAGCATGCTCTACTCTCGAGCATCCTAACCACCCCCCACTTCTCCGCATCGAAATACCATTTCCATTGCCACTGCCTTCATGTACTTCAATTCTTGGTTGTTTAGTTGTACAGTGAGAATACTTTTTTGTAATGAAAGTAAATTGGACTGTCTTTTCGGCATTTTGATCGCTGTTACAGTATTTTGATAAATTGGCGCCATTGTTTTGATACATGATGCACGTCACGTGGTCACCCATCAAACATTTCTCTTGTAATTTTAATAAATAATCAACATTTTATTAATGGTTCACTTACACAGTAAAACTGAAATGCAATTTAGTTGTGCTGTTTAATTATATTTTTTGTGTTTTTAATTCAATCGCCCATGACTGAACTTTTAGGGATAGTGATTTTTTTTTTTTGACTGGTAGAAGCGGAATGCTTACTTGAAGCGGCAGCTTGTATGTGACATTAAGAAGCTTGTAAGTGGCTGTTGTGTTTAAAATTAGTGTTTGTGTAACTATTTTCAGAATACATGTCCAATATAGGTTTTCTTCGTTCAAGGCAGTCACATTTGTTCATAACTTTATTATTGGTAATCCGGAGAGTTACCGGATCCAAGCCACCAGTTACCAGAACACACCCTGTCAAAATAAGACTTCCCGGATCATGTTTCGGCAGGATCCAGCTCAAATTAAGCCCTGGTTGGAACTAACTCTGATTTTTACATGTAGGGAGACAGAGGACCTCCTGGGCCTGTTGGACCTACAGTAAGTGTATACAGTATATATTTAAAATGTTTTAAAGTAAAATACTGGTAAATATCTTCTGTCACAGGTTTATGTTGTATTATTTTTCATTATAGGGTCCACATGGGCCTTCTGGGAGAAAGGGTGAATTTGGAATGCCTGGAAGACCTGTAAGTGTTGCCACTCTGTCATGTATTGTGTGTTTTCCTGTCCTGTTCTACATGATTACTCTATTATTACTACATTATTACTTTGTACCTTTTCCTCACCATTAATCCACATTCAGCTGCCTTTGTCTGGAAGTTAGCAACACATCTCGTAAATCACAGAACTGGTTTCACTGAAACTCTTGAGTAAGTATTTGTTGTCTCTGCAACTTGCTAACTTTTGAAGTATATGTGATTGACGATGGTTACCACAGCTATGACTTTTGTGAGAAAAATAAGTTGCAAAAGTTAATCTTCACTTTAAATTGTGACGTAAGTAACAGGAGATATTGATTCCTTCAAGGGATGCTGGGTCTTGAAGATGTTAATTTTTAAGTACTTTTTTAAGTGCAGAGAAAAAAGCTGATCCATGACTTTCATCCCTCAGGGTCGTCCAGGTGTGAACGGATACAAGGGTGACAAAGGAGAGCCAGGAGGAGGCGCAGGTTATGGTCATCCAGTAAGTTGTATAAGTGAGCGTATGGTTGAGGTTTATCTGTGTAAGCCTCAAACAACCCTTTTCACATTTTGGTAGAAAAATTGTTGATCGGCAGTGAAATTGAACAAAAACGTTCCTGACTGTTTTATTTAACACAGTGTGATCGCTGGAAAAGTTACATTTATTTCCAGTCAAAATACAGACATTTTCTCACTAAAAATGGTGGGACCAAAGCTCGGCAGCTAGATACAGTATACAGTATACACATTTATTTTTTCTCCAGTCCATACTCTGCATAACTTTAGGTCCTTCCACAATATGTTCATTGAATTGTTTGCATTTTAAAATTAATAATATAATTCATAATATTAAAAATAGACTGCACGGTGGCTCAGTTGTTCTCTCCATGCATTCGTAGGTTTTACCGG